>KN492121.1:5366-34201 GCA_000787155.1 Scartelaos histophorus
TGCTGAACGTGCCTTTCAAGTTGAAGAATTTTTACAACGAAAAAGGGAGGCCCTGATCAACAAAGTCCGTGCTGAGGGACAGCTGGTATGTACCATGACTCAGTGATCTGAAATCTTTCCATCACACTGTAGCTTCCGATGTATTTGCCTGGCTGTTTTCATATAAATGTCCATCAAAAAGGGGCACTTGTGGATTTTTAATCTTGTCTATTTCCTATTAAACACTATTGTAGTTTTTAAATTCTAATTTGGTGTTGAGGCTTAAGGGCATGCAATATAACTGGTTATTGTGGCAGTGAAATTTTAAACTGAACGATAAACAGGGTTTGCGGCAAAACCTGGCAGCCATCTTAGGAAGTCGGACTGGTTCTGTCCGCTGCAGGAGACCTCGGGTCAACAAAGAAGAGGAGGTAGGCGTTCAGGCCTGTTCCCCATCAACCCATCCACTCATGGCACGCCTGGCTTGGCTCATGTTCATAACTCGACCCAAACCCTTTCAAACCTTTAATATGTTTCATTACAGAGTTTGTTTGGTCCCACCAAGATTAGCCTGGTCAGCCATCCACTTTTTTAAAGAAATAAGTCTGGTTAACTAGAGTTTTCAGGGAGACATTAAACTGGGGCAAATGTATGCAGTATCTCAGATTTTTAAAAAAATATCATTATTAATTTTGTCTTTCTTGCTAAAATAGGCCATCTGTGAACAATAGGTACAAATTAAGCAACATGAAAGAAAGGTTGCACAAAGATGAGCAAGGAATGTGGAGAGAAATCAAGCACTTTAAAAGTTGAATCATGCTTCCCTTTGTCAAACGTGGGCTGGATTTTATTTGTGTACATTTCCAGACTTTATCAAAAAAAAGCTTGACTGACCAGACTTATGCTCAAAAATGCTTCTTGTTGTTTACCATAATTGTTTTACCATTGTTTTTGTCATTTTGGTTAATACCTTCACATAATCAATTGCTACATCCAGGTGCATCCAGTTGTGACATTTCTTATTTGACCCTGTATGTCTGCCTGCATTTGGTATTGCAATGATTCATCATAGTTTGCACACTGTTTTGTGAATATTTCCAACAGTTATGTATTTGTTCTAAGGAGTACTTGGCGCGGCTGAGGCAGATTCGGTTACAGAACTTCAATGAACGGCAGCAGATCAAAGCTCGGCTCAGAGGGGAAAAGGTACAGTCCAGTTAAACCTGAAAATCAGTGCTCCATTTAATATCCATTATCCATTTTTCAAAGTCCCCCTGTCTGTCTGACATTTGACTCACATTTTGGTTTATGTTTCAGTATGACAGCGATGGATCAGACAGTCAAGAGTCCAGTGAGGAGGCGGAGCTCCGGAGGAAGAAGATTGAAGCTGTGAAGGTCAGTTTTCATGCAGTAGCACATAAACAAGTCTGTCTACATATTCTTGATTTTTTTTTTCTTTAATATGTATATACTGGTATATTATTGTTTATATATGTATTGTAGGTATCAAGATACGACTTGTACTCATATCCTGCTTTCAAGTTTGTTATTGTTGTAAATTGGCTTTTTCTTAATCCAGTGGGACAATTTTACCAACTATGTTGTGTGTATATGTTTCTTGCTGACTGAGCAAAAACAGCTTGTGTCACAGTGAAAAACAGGAGAGGACCAAAAATGCAGGGCTGCTCAAAAAGAACGTTAATAACAAACCAAATGAAACAAAATGCACACCAAATCCAAAACTCAAAACTGATTAGACGAAGATGATGACATTGGACCAACAAGGGACAATGGAGAACACATGGTATATATGAACACAGACACAGGTGAAACATATTTGGGCGGGGCAAACAATTAAGACAGGAAGTAAAATTCAAACTACAAGCAAACAGGACTAATGTCAAAACAAGAGCAATCTGAGATTTCTGATCTCCACCAACGGATGACGTGGACACAGAATCCAGATCTGGATCCAGATCATCAGCAAAATTTTACAGAGTCCTCCCTGCACCAAGATCTATCTCTGGTGACAATTTCATGAAGATCCGGCCCGGTAGTTTCCAAGAAATCTCACTAAAATTGTATATATCCATCCAGATTCCAGGTCCAGATCTGCATCATCACCAAAATTTAATGGAGTGGTCCTTAGGCCAAGATCTACCTCTGGGAAAATTTCATGAATATTCATCCAGTACTTTCCGAGAAATCCTGTCCACAGACAAATAAATAAATAAACCGACTTGATCGCATAATCTCCTTGGCAGAGATAATAAAACACTACAGATACACAGAACATGAACCATGACAGCTTGCATAAAAAGCTATGTCAAATTAATGTTCTAATCACTATTAGGAAGCAGATCATGTTTTGACTTGATTCGATACAGTCTTTGAACTGTTGTATTGACTTCGATTAGGCCCAAGCCAATGCCCGTGCCGCTGTCCTGAAGGACCAGCTGGAGAAGAAGAGAAGAGAGGCCCATGAGAGAGAGAAGAAAGCATGGGAGGTGTATGTAAGTCCAGTTTGTTTCACTTCTGACTTTATGAATCATATGTGTGTTTTATTTGGCACTTAGTCGAGTAAATGGAGTGTTGTTGGGGTTGACTATATGGCAAATGCAAAGATGATTGTCTGAGAACTGTTAACAATTAATCTTTACTTTAACCTCTTTAAATATGCATTGGGCAATGAATAATTATATAGTGCCTATTATGTGTTTTGAAATGTGAAGCTGGCAGCCCGGGGGAAGAAGGTTGGCCCCACAGTGTCAAGTGTTGTAGAGACATCTTCCTGTTCAGACCCTCCTCCCTGTGAGCCTGAGCCCACACTGCCCTCCTCCTCTCCCTCACTACCAGCTATATCCATGACCGCTGCCCTTCACAACGTTGGAGCTGTTAGTACACATTCATATTCAAATCAAAACCTCAGAACATTATATTTCCCTATGGCCATCTTAATATTACTTGACATGTTTAACAGATGGTATCAATGAAAGAGACAGCAGCTGAACCAGAGGGCACTCTCGCCACCCAGGTGAGTGTAAAAGATCACATAAGATTACCTAGCGGCAATGTTCAAAAATAAACCAGATTTTGTAATGTTATATATACATTTTATATATTATTTTTTTCTGCATAATTGTTTGTAGTAATGATCTGTAGCTCTTGATCACTGGTCTGATCTTAAAATTATAAATACATGTGTAATATAAATAATAACAACATACAATTTAACAGAAATGGCCATATTTCAAAATTATAGATTATTATTTTTCTCTTAATTAATAGAAGATATTTTGTCGAGATTACATTTAGCCTCAGCTAACATCTGTGAGAATCTTTGTGGAATCTCCATGTTGGACTCTCACAATAATATATTTGAACTGTATTTATACATGAAAAGCCCCTTGAGATACAGCATCATATAATAATAATTTGGTCTGATCCTATGCTAAAATGTACTGACTCTTTGCAGAGCGAGAAAAAGCAGATCCTACGCAGACTGAATGATAATATAAAGGCCCAGAGTTTGGTGGAGGAGGTAGAAGAGATTGTCAGTGCTGAACCCAATGCTCCTCCTTCACATCCCCCTATGACTGAGGAGCCGCCATCTTCCAACGGAGACAGAAAGAAATGGGATGCAGCCCAAGTGCCTGAGCTTCCCGTAAAACACACATTCACTGAAACATGTGCCACTACCACCACCAGTGAGTTCAAAGTTCATCCCATTCTGTGTCTGGTGTGATCAAAAGAGTAATATGTGTGTGTTTTATCAGCCCTCACTGAATCTCCAGAGGAACGGTCAAACTCCGGAGGGGACAGGAAGAAGTGGGATGCTGGAATTACACTTATTCTTCCTGCAGCTCAAACATTAGGAGAAACCTGTATCACCACCATTGGTTAGTGATTTTCTTCTTATTAAATGTGCAGTTTCAGAGGTGAGGTACAATAGTGTCACTAATAGCATTTGACTCCTGTTAAACAAAGCTCACGAGG
The DNA here is from genome assembly GCA_000787155.1 of Scartelaos histophorus. NCBI lineage: Eukaryota > Metazoa > Chordata > Actinopteri > Gobiiformes > Gobiidae > Scartelaos > Scartelaos histophorus. Next base: position 9,342 of record KN492121.1, read on the forward strand.
CTGGCAGTTTATAGGTGAGAATTTGTAGCCAGTTCCATATTAGGAAAAGGAATTTATTTATTGACAAAATAGCAAAATGCACTAGGATCATGCAAAGCAAGTTAACAGGAACATTTGAAGACCAAAAAGTTAACAGAGACAAAGAAAGGGGTGATCATTTTTCAAAGTAAAGTTAATTGTAAATGAAGTCTATGGAGACAGAAGCTCCTCCATGAACACTTTGTATTTGGAATGCAGGTTAGCTATGTCCATTTATGTATACAGTCTATGGCAAGATATTTATTCAAGTATTGAAAACCCCTTATTCAGTGTATTGTTAGCTATTACACAGGATCCCCATAACTGAAATTCAAAAAAGCCTGGAATATGTCATGATAATGCACACAAACCAATTTTTTAATAATGTTTTAATAATGTTTATTATCAAATATTTTATATAAAAATGAATACTGTTTAATTTTGTCTGTATATAATTCCTCAGACCAGACAGGTGACATTTCTCAGGTGAGTGTCCTTCAAGATGAGGGCCCTAGAAAAGTGTGGGGAGTGAATCCTGATACTCAGGTTCTGAAGATCCTCCAGGAGGCGAAACTGCAACCTCTAACTCAGAAACTGGAGAACGCTAGCATCTGCGAGGGAGACCTCTCCATCACTGGTACATACATTTGTTAATTAAAGCATTGTTCAATCAGTGTAACTTGGAGAACTAAAAACTAAATTTTTTCTCGCATAAACCAAGGCGGATTAAGACCTTTGTGAAGAATTTGTTATTATAATTTTTATAGATCCCTGTCTGTCACTTATTTATCATACTGCCACCTCCTCTCCATAATGAATGTAATTTCGAGTTAATTGGCACTCACACTGAAGGTGTTTTCAGCCCTTTTAACCTGTTAACCTGTTGTGGTCATACGGTCTTGGCAAAGCCACATCCCGTCAGATCTCAGAGGCTAAGCAGATCAGGGACTGGGACTTCCAGGTGCCACAGTGGGACACCAGTGGCAAAAACTGTTGTTGTGTCCTTAGGCAAGTCACTTCATCCACATTGTCTAGTATGAAAGTGGTCTGTGTGTGTGAGTGATGTTGGTGGTTGAAGGGGCCAATCTGTCAGTCTGCCCCAGGGCAGCTGTGGCTACAATAGTAGCTTACCACCACCGAGTGTGGAGTGAATGAATAATGAACTGTGGAGCGTTTTGGGTGTCTTGAAAGGCGCTATGTAAATACAGTGATTAATTAATAATTAATTAATTAAGTTATCATTCTGACATAGTGTGAAATGAGACATGTAGCTGGCCAAGGATTCTTTAAATTATATAATATGTTTTTTGGTAAGTACAACCACAACTTTTGAGTTTAATTTGAGGTTTGAGTCAAACCTAAAAAGGAAAGAAAATAAGGAAAAATTTACAAAATACAAAATATGAAAAATGTGATTAATTCAAGGCGAACGGTTACATATTAACATTTGACTTTACAGCAGTGTATCTGCCATAAAATCCTTATGAATACATAATTACATTTGTGTACATTGCATTTATTCTCCAGTTTCACCAAACAAGGTTGCAGCAGTTGAAGTGATATCGACACCCCAAGATGCGCTGACCCTTGACCCTGATTCAGATGTGGATGTTCAGAGCCCAGATGTTCAGGAGACTGTTGTTACAGCACAGGTCTCCCATGAGGAAGCCACTGAGGCCAGCCAAGACAGCACAGTAGTACTGCCAGCAAACCCCACAAACACACAGGGTTAGAGTGAGCCAGTGTCATCTTTTTTTCTCAGTCTTGGGCTATTTAATCCAGTCTGTTTGTGTTACAGACCCAGAAGATGTGGAGTCATTAGTTTTGGAGGAACGGCCAAAGCCATTTGAACCTCCTCCAGCTGATGTGCAGCAGGCCTGGGCACAGGAAGTACAACTGCCTCTGTGAGTTATTATTGCTGTCATCATCATTCTGTGGTAAAACCATGCTTGTTCTGACTGTAGTAGTAGTATCTCATTATTTTATATTTTTCTCGGTCTACTTTCATTTGTCAGCTTTAAATGCTCAGAACACAGAATTGTACATGACAAATACGTTAATTTGAATTATTGATAGATAATTTGTGTTAATAGTTTGGAAAGAGGTAATGTAATTAAAGGGTTTAGGTATGATTTATCATCTGAAATCACTAATCTCTGTCAAAAGCGTCAGCATGTAACCTTGCTTTGTACATTATGTTTTTGTGCTATAAATAAAATTTTATAATGCATGTGTATTTCCTTTCTAGGCCACCAGGTGGTGGTGCAAGACCACCAATCCAATTTGATGCTGAGAAGCCTGTGGACAAACCAGCAGCAGTGGCTGGTGAGATGAATGTGCTGTAAGCATCCTCTTTGTCTTGGGGCTTATTATAATTTTGAATGCCCTCTTGTTCCTCTTAGGAGTGCTGCAGAGCGAGGACCCATTGTTTATGAAGTTGTGTTCACCTGTCCACCGTCGTACTGCTGCCCTTGCTCTGCTCTCCGCTCAGTCCTCTGTGGATGAATCTTCATCCTCTTTGGCCTCACGCTCTCGCTCAGTCTCACCTCTGCGCTCCAAGCACCATGACTCCCTCCTTATAGGCCTCTCTACGGGCATGTTTGACGCCAACAACCCCAAGGTAAGCCCATCCAAATAACACCTATAATTATAGCCTTATCCCTTATGACACTGTTGTATAATCTGAAATAATATTATGGTCTCCTGTGCTATGGACCTTTTCATATATGAAAATATGGTTCACTGTCCTCGTCTTTTGGCTTTTCCCTTTTGTGGTCACTACAGCAAAATACTGTATCTAGTTCCAAGAACGTTAATGTATTCTACCCGCTCCATCTATCCTGGATTTGGTTCTGGCATGGATGCTCCAGACCAGAAACCTATCCTGTATAAGCATTCTGATATGTATTATATAAATATAATTCAAATGTGCGTCAATGGTGTATATTTTTCATATATTCAACAATTGTTTTAAAGGAGTTTTTCTAACTTATTGAATGTTCCTTCTATCAAAAAAGGCTTTCAGACATTTCATATATGGAGTACTATTCGCTTTAGTTCACCCTGATAATTAGATATCATGATGAGAAGAAGTCATTATGTGGGGATCACAGGCTTTTCTCAGAGCCATAACAGTGTTGGATGTTCTTCGATCTGTAGAGCGGATGTTACTGAGCTCTAGGAAATTAGTCCTGTGTTAGGTGTATGTGCAGCAGCATGTGTGGTATTTTTGGGTTGAATTTCTCTCTTCCTTATTAATGAGGGGCTTTGGAGTGGAGCCTGTGCAATTAATCACAAGTCTAAACCTGCAGAGGGTCTGATAGGACAGAAGCGCTATCCATCAACCTATATCTTTCATAACATTCACTAGGGGCATTGAGATGTACAAAACCCTGGTCCTTTATTACATGGGCTTGCATGACAAATCCAGGAACAAGGACACCAGTGTCTGTGGTAATCTAAGTGGATCGAATGACATGTCATGGTTCAAATCTCATCTTGAGCAGCCAAAAAGTAAGTTCAAATGTTAGTCAGCAATGGGAGAATATACATCTGCGCTAGAGTACAGAATATCCAGGTTTGTTTTAACTGCAAACTCTGAACTAATATGACCGTAACTTAACACAGCTTTCTCACTGTGCTGCAAAGAATTTGAAAGTGGAGGAAACTTACCATGCAAATGTGCAAACAAACTGTCTGAAATGAGCTAAATTGTGACCTGATTTGAGATCCAAGTTACTGTGGCTCTCAATGCATGGTGAAAAGTGGAATATTATAGTTTTGGGTTTTTTTATAGCCACAATTATCAATAATGTCGCCTAATGATTTTAATTACTGAAAATTTGAAGAGGATCTGTAGATGCATTTCATTTGACTCAGTTCCAATGTCTCAGTGTTTCTTTACCTGCACATTTACTTTTTCAATACATGCATGTCTTTTTAAACTAGTTACATTAGCTCCTGATGTGTGTTTGTTTTTATGATATGTGAGTTTCATTAACTATATTTTCATATCCTAGTAATGATCATTATACTTTACATTTAGTATGTTAGTCAACTTTGTGCAACACCACTTGTTTACAATGAGGCTGTCCATTGGTTATCTAATCACATACCAAGTGTAAATCAGTGTGTAATCATGCATGTATCCTTATCAATTCTAGTTCTCTAATTAACCAAGCCGAGATGATTGTTTCAAGTCATTTTGCCTTTTTCTTAAACAGATGTGACTCAAACCTTAAAATAACTTTGCCTTGCATATCTGATGGTACATTGTAATAATCACTACAATAAAATGGAAATCACATTATTTTTAGAGCGTCATGGTTTTAACTGAGTAGCCATCATGTTATCAGGTCTAAATGCTGATAGACTGAGAAAATTGCATCACAAAGGGCATCTATCTAATATCACAAACTTGGTTATTTTCTGAAATTGTGCACACATTTTGAAAATACCAAAATTTAAGAATGTTCATGCCATTGTTTTTAGATAGGAACGCAATGGGTAATTTGAGACAAACATATCCAGATGATTAACATAGTTTTGTTTATTGTGCAGAGCATGTTAAATATTTAAGCATGTCAGATCAAAACATCTATCGTTTGACAGTTCTACCATAGTAAATTCTAAAATAGAATTATGACTTGTAACGGCTACCTCTTTCACAAAATCCTAATTTGCCGGGGCCCAAAGTGCACCCACCTAAGGGATCGACCACATAACGGCTGTGAATTCAGAACAATATAATGCATTTAATATGAGACTGAGTTCCAAGTAATTTTTACAGAAAATACTGGGCCCTGAGGTCAAAAAGGTTTGGAACCCCTTCTCTAATCTATCTATTTGCTGATGTGGTTGTCAGATGCTGCGGACATGCTCCTTACCAGACCTCAGCCGTTTCTCCAGCTCACAGCGAGACGTGGTGGTGCACAGTAATGCAAACGTGGCCCCAGAAAACAACCTAGAGATCGAAGACCTGGAGGAGACCGCTAAGGATGATGACCAGTCTGAGCTGGAGGAGTAAGAAACAATACATGACAGCTATTCTATCATCAAATGCATAGGGGTCCCTTGTACGATATGATGTCCATAATGTTCTTATCGAGTACTTTCCAGTGCATTGCATTTAAGAATACTACATGAATTGAAAAAGTTTACATTTTTGTGACCATTCTTAGGAAAGCCAAAAAAAACTAGTTGCATAGCTTTTACCGAACTACCATGAATAACATCGTGTCCCTTAGTGCATATGAGGATGAGGACTTGCGGGATATCCGGGCCTCGATGGAGCGACTGCTGCAGGAGGACGGCGACCTGATGGGATGCCCTGCAGCGATGGAAGCGGGCGATTTTAACGGGAACCCCCCTGATGTACAGCAACATCAGCAGCTTTTCCAGAGGATAGCTGCTGAGATGGAGCAGAACAATCTGATGGTTGTGGATGATGATGAGGATGAGGAGGTTGAAGAGGAGGAAGAAGATGAAGAGGAGGATGAAGGCTCAAATGGTAGCCCAGGCGACGATGAGGATGCGGGGCTGCTGCTGAGTAACGGAGTGGAAGGAGGGCGTCACAGCAACGACGTGCAACTCAATGAAGAGTGGCAGTCTGGTGAGATTAAGATCTTTATTTGAATTGAAGATTTCTTTTAAAAACATTGTGAAACATGATTCAAGATTTTTTTTTTTTTTTTCAAGATTCAAAAGTTTCTTGTCAAATTTTTCATATTAACATATAAAAAAAAAATATTACATTTCTCACTCTTTATCAAAGCTAAATTAAATAATAAAATGAAAGAAAAGTTCAAAGTTCTTACTTGGAAGACTGGTGGTTAGAGAGGGGAGAGAGTTCAGCCTCCTAACAGCCTAGTAAATGAAGCTGTTTGTGAGTCTGGTGGTGGGGGAATGGCGGCTCCTGTACCTCCTCCCAGGGGGCAGGAGACTGAACAGATTGTGTGCGGGTGACTTGCATCACACACAATTGTGATGGCTTTGCAGGCGAGGCGGGTGGTGTACCAGTATATGTCTTGCAAAGAGGGGAGTGGTGCAGCATGTATTCACTATGTGCTGCAGGATTCTCTTCCACCCCACACAGTGATGCAGCTGGAAAGGATGCTCTCAGTGGTTCCTCCTGTAGTCATGATGGTGGTGAGGCACTTGCCCGCTTGAGTTTCCACATGAAGTAGAGGTGCTGCTGGGTTTTCTTCACCAGTGATATAGTGTTGGTGGTCCAGGAGAGGTCCTCACTCAGGTGCACCCCCCAGGAATTTTGTTCTGCTCAGTCTTTCCACAGCAGCACCGTCAGTGGTCAGTGGCGTGTGTTTGGTGTGGCCTCACTGGAAGTCAACAACAATCTCCTTAGGGCCAGTCCCATAGGGGTTGAAAGCCCCTACGAATTGGAACACCTCAACAACAATCACATACGTCATCAGTAGTCTCCACCAGCAGTAGGTTGTTGAGCAGTCATGTGTCAGCAGGGTGAAGAGTAGAGGACTGAGCACGCAGCCTTGAGGAGCACCCTGCTCATAGTGGTGGTGCTTGAGGTATTGTTGCCAACATGGAGCAGCCAAGGGAGGTGCTGAGACCCGGCTTGTAAAGTTTGCTGATGAGTTGTTGTGTTATTATGATGTTGAATACTGAATTGAAGTCATTGAATAGCATTCTCGAAAATGAGTCCTTGTTCCCCAGATGGGTGAGGGCTGTTCTGATTTGGGACATATTGCAATTGTGATTAGGTAATTAAATTTAATCCTATTCAAGATCACTCACCTTTGAGAGATTGCTGAAATATGTAATCCTCTGAATATTTTTGTAGTGGACAAAATTAATATTAAATCACAATCAAGGTATAATAGAAACTACTTGTACAGTTTGGTCTGTATACTACAAATAACATACTCACATCAAAGATAACATTCAAATTTTATTAAATACATGGAAATTGTTAAACAATTTAGACCCTTTGAAAAAGTGTAAACAAAAACATTCGAAATTTCGGAATAGAGGCAGCAGGAGGCAAAAGTCAATATTGTGATTTTTAAGGACAAAACTAGGACTCATTTCAGAATATCTCAAATTATGTAAAATCAAGGGAAATTCAGAAAATGAAAACCTCTTAAATACATGTGAAGGATCTCAGAGCCCAGTTTAAAAGTTTTACATTGTTTGTTTGACGAGAGTTTATGATAGACATTTTTTACAAAGGGAAAATCCACATTTTGAGGTTTTACTGTACAAATCCAAGCTTACAGAAATGTTGAGCCCACAACAGTTTTTCACTTCACTTTTAATTGTTTGGTATTTTGCTATGCTTCTTGCTTCTTGTATTAAATTCAAATCCTGGTATTTGTAGATGGCAGTGATGAGGATCAGTGCAGTGATCCTGAGCATCAGGACAGTATCTTCAGCCGACTGGAGGAGCTGCGCTACAACCTGGAGCAGCAGATGGGCTTTGAGAAGTTCATTGAGGCCTACAACAAGATCAAGGTACATGTCATTCTCATAGACATTCACTGTCTGTACTCACATACCTAAAACTACCCTGTTTTCACTCTTATTGAAGGCAATACATGAAGATGAAGATGAGAACATCGACCTCTGCTCCAGTTTGGTCCTAAACATTTTGGGAACAGAGCACCAGCATCTCTATCCCAACATCCTGCACCTGGTCATGGCCGATGGAGCATACCAAGAAGGTCAGGCTCGAAAGGAAACTTTTGAACAAATGCTACATACTTTGAGGTGTATATGGCCCACAGATTTAAATCAGCCACAACAGGAATTTTTCAGAGCCATTTAAACACACAATAATCATATTGAACTTAAAACGTATTCCATATTATGGGAGCCAATTGACGCTTTTTAGTGTTTTTTGTTTAATCTGCAAAGATTGCTCAGATAGTTCTCCCAGTCTAGTTTTCAGATTTATTTTTCCCATATCATATAGTGTTGGCTAAGAGCATTTATCCACCGCTAGCACAACTTTAGTACATTAAAAGCGGTCAGATAGATCTGAAATATTCTGAATCATGATAGAAACTTGTTCATACTTTACTGCATGCAGTCAGTCCTATATGAACAATAAGAGTAAAACTGTTTCTTGAATGTTTGACAGCTCCCTTTGGATGACACAAGGTTTTTTAAGTCTTAAGCTCTCACTGTCTAGTTGTCTAGTCAGTGCTTCTATTTTTAGTTTTTTTGACACAATGCATTAAAAAAGTAGATATAAAAGTATGTAAATGAAGGACTCCCTGAAGAAATGGGAAAGCAAAAACACACACTATACCTTGTTTAATCAGGCTTATTATTTGTTTTCAGTCTACATGTATTAGTATTGCCTTATTGATTTCAGTGTGATTTTGTGAGGGACAAAACAGATGAACATAAGAACATGAACACAACATTGACAAACTGAAGTGACTAGTAACAAGATTTTTTGAGAATTGGTTTTTGCTGCTGCAAACATTTGCTTATTAAAGCCAAATCATTAGAATTTTATTTTTATCTGAAGCATCTGCTGCTTATGACCTCAATGAGAGACTGTAGTTCTGTTTACATACAAACACAATCTGTCTCTCTATCATTTCTCTTCCAGATAATGACGAGTAACATTTGGGACTCTCTGCCTGCTCTGTACGGTCGGTCTTCCCATGACATATTCACAGTCGTCGGTGGGATCTATGCATGAAGCGATGTGCATCTGAAAATTGCATGAAAAATGACTAGAGACTGTTTTTACTATTTGACTATCCACTCCCTGTCTTCTCTAATCAGTGCATCAAAAGTGCATTCAGAAGTCTGTGTGTCTATTATTAACCAAAGTTGACTCGAGGCTTGGATCAAATATTTAGGAATGTCCCATGTGTAAACGAATGACACTACCTTGTTCCAAAGTTGATACATTTCTTTCTACTCTGCATCAGTGGTTTTGAAACTATGGTATAAACTATTTTGTACAAAGTTTGACAACCTCTGACCTCCGGTGCTCTTAATTCCAACACTTCAAGATATTACTATACAACCAGTTAACCTCTTTTTTTATTTCTCTTTTCACTAAATGTGTAGCTAGAGTCTGACACATTTCCTTTTGTTAATGCGTCCTGTTCAAATCAAAGTCTGTCTTGTTGAATGTTGTATGTTGGTACTGTAGCAAAGTTTGCAGGGTCAAAGTAACAAGACAATTCAGGTAACTGTTAGTGCTGCGCTGCACTGATGAAGTAAGCAATGGAATAAGTTCTAGTAATATTTGCTATTAAATTATATAAATCTTTATATTAATAAACACTTTTTCACATAACATTTTCTTACTGTATCATCTTTACAAAATAAGGTACATGGTCATTGTATTGTGGAGAAAAACAATTCTCAATTTTCCAAGGGCCTAGATGGCAGTTTCATTTTTATCGGATATTCACAAAATAGCTTTCTACTGCCATCAAGAGACCATGTGTTTTTTATGAGAGATCATAACAGTCATAACGATCATAATGGTTAAATCTGTCTTTTAATCACAATAGTGTGAGGGTATATGGCATAGAGCTGCAGAAAACAAAGATTGTATTTGTTAGCTTTATATTCTTAGGCTGTAAGGCTGTAAAGCACAAGTTAATATTCCAATCATCACGCAGCATTCAGACATTGAGAAGACAACTTCAGGAACCCCAAAAAATATCCCCACTTTATTACGTAAGCACACCTGGTCAACCCAGTGCTATGTGAAGGACCAACTGTGAGTACACAATGTAACAAATCTCAAAGCAGGTGGGACACAGCAACCAAGGACCACCTGGGTGTCACATTGTCTGAGCTGAAACCAACGAAAGCAATCAAGTTGAATTAATTTGAGATCATGAAAAAGGAGATTTGACATTTACAAATCTGCAGCATCTCAAGTCTGAGTTTATTTGAACTAAAGAACTGTTGGTTGGTTTAGTCTTAAAGATAGCTTTAAAAAGTGCAAAGTAATGGTAGATTCATTTGTAACATATATGATATATACCAAATAGAGTCTTAAAAAAGTGACAGGTGGACTTAAACAACTTGAAGGACAGTTTGTGTTACATTGTATAAATGAAATAAACTCACCTTTAACACAGTTTTGTTGGCCCTAGATGCTGCTGTCAAAATGATAGTTTCTATTATTAGTATAACTATAATAAAAACAGCTGAATCTCTCTTTCTCTTTGTTCAACAGTAAGTGCCTAAGAAGCCTATTTCCATCCACTGCTTTTCAACACATCAGCTCACCCTTCTGTCAGTCTACACACAGATTTATTTGTGGACCTGATCCCTGTGGAGAAATCAACTCCAAGCTTCCAGCCATTTTCTAAACTATGTCTGATTAAGTGCGACAGCCAGAAGTGGGTGTTTTCCTATCAATCGCTTTCGTTTTCCATAAATATAACAACCAGACTTCCAGTTTAGCTTCCACTGTCTTACAAGAGCATTAAAATTACGTATTAATACATGTTTACTCAAATTATAATGTGCAAAGTAGAAATGTCCAGTGTGGATGTGTCCTTTTTTCCAGATTTCAATAGAAAGCTGTTTATTTCCTAAAGGGTTTGTCAATTTAGAGATATGGCTAACCAAAGAGCCTGACATGATTCAGCTGTTATTTAAATCAAAATTCAAACTATCAAATGTATTTTAACCTTTTACATGGGGAAAGTTTACAGTGTTGTTTACATCAGAGACAAATGTAGAAATAAAGGTTATATTTAATCACTAAATTGGTAGTAAAACTACTAATAATTTTTTTGCTCATTTTTTTATCATTTACTTTTCACCTGAATTTTATCACATAGCATAATTAATTCATTATTCACTGCATTCATGCATTTCTTAAAATTCTCTGTTTTTGCAACTGACACTGGACAGTTGGACAGATGGGTAGCTGCCATTCTGAGCTACACCATTACTCACAACCATAAAGTACACCACTAATACAAAGTAACCATCTTGCCCAAGGACACATCAACAATACATTTGGAATTGAACTACCAGTCATGGGCCATCTGTGTGTTTGTCTTTTACAAGTAAGGTCTAATGTGCCAAATGCTTTTCAATTTGCAAATGACTTTAAGCTGCTTTACAGACAGCTTTAGGGTAAAGACCATAGAGATAATGAGTGACAGTGTAATAATGGAGCAAAGTTTAAGATCACACTGCAGCTTCAAATATAAAGCTTTACCCCTCAATCACAACGCCAGCATCTGCTGGCTGCTGTGCTAACTGTGCATTGGCAATTAAACATCAAAGAAACCCTTCCACTTTTAGCCTGGTTTTGGAGTACTCACTTTCAAAGTACAATATTGAACTAATACACAGTGTGCATAGTACCAGTAATGTAAGGCAGCTTGAAACAGAATTATTTAATCAAATGTGAAACCACAAATAAACACAGAGCCACAATATCCCATAAATGATGCATGCTCTGTTTGATGTGTGCCGTATAAAAGTATGGACGCCTCAAAGTGATGTTCTTTCTACTATAACACCAAAAACGTGTAGCCCACAGTTCTAGTTTGGTTTAGAGACAGCTGTTCCTAATAACTCATTTCCATAAAGAAGAGACACAAGTAGGAAAGGAAGGAAGTACAAAAAAGTCAAGTAATTATATTCAGGCAAAAGTATTCAACTAAACTAATGGGTGTAAGAGTACTATTGCTCCATACAGTAACCACACTCTTGGTCCTCCTCTTTAACATTGGGTTTCCTCACATGAAGCTCCAATGCCTTTCTTAGGCATAAATGTAATTTTAATTATTGTTCATCGTTCATTGACATTCAGCCACTGACTCTAATCTCATTTGAAATCAGATTGCCACAGGCTCAGTTTGTAACTTTTGAAGCCTTATCAAAGAAACACAGAATAGAGACCAATGCAGAAAATGTCCTGGTTTTAATTGCATATCGAGTGAGGGAAAAAACACGCTGGTTTCAATTAAGCTGTAATATTTCAAAGTCAATATTCGTCATAAAGAAAAACTTGAGTCCAGCTCTGAGCGAACCCTGTGTTAGCTGTAGGGATATTTATGTAATGAAATGTACAACAGAGAGCAATTTTACTGTCAAGGTTTTACCCAATCATGGAAATAGGGACATATGTCTTCCCTCTGCTCCTGTGCATTTGACAAACATTATTTATAGGCAATGGCTCGGCTGTCACCTCCATCATACATAGATAGACAGTGAGAGTGTGTGTGGGTGGGGGCATGCAGTGCTCGCAATTTTGCCTCAAGGTGAAGTCAGTGTGAAATTTTATTTCCTGATAGCAGAGTTTTGGTAAAACGTTAGCGAAAGTATAGCAGTAGTACAAGTAAATAGCACCACAATTATTTTGCATACTGTGACTGATGATATTATACATAAGATCTTATGTATAAGATCAATTAGACGCCTATTACTGGAATAGGTCCTTGTTGACTTTGACAATATACTTTTTTCTCCATTTATTGATACTACACAGAGGCTGCAGTTCTACACTGGTGTAATCCACTGTGTGAGCAATTGCATACTACTATACCACATTCAAATTTCAATCTGTTTTTCACTTTGCATGCCGGCCTCCTCCTCATGCATCATTGGTGACTCTTGTCCTTCAAAAATATAGCTATGCAATAGGTTAACATTCTACCTGAGCCTGATAATGATAAACCTTCACAAATCACATGGTATTGTATTTAATGAAAATGTAGATGCCTTGCTTTTGGATTAAATAATGATTTGTCTGTTATTGTGGTAACACAGCATGTGGTGGTACACAGAGGTCAAGTAAAAAAATATACAGCTAAGGGGTCCATTGTGTGGTGTGGAGGTGAAGGGGAGGGGTGTTAGCTGTCTGTCTGTTCACAGTCAGGAAATATGACCTGAGGGCCTCAGCCAACTCCCATGGGATCACGAGTGACAGGAGAGCGCCACCTACAGATAAATCTCCTCCTTTATGGCTCTTTCTACTGCTCCTCGCCCCTTGGTGCACACTAGAGCAGTGTCCTGGCAAATAGATAAACATAAATCACATATGTTTATTGTCCGTCTCAGTCTGCTCTTTATTTCATATAGTTTAGAAGCTGAGGGGGTATTAGGGGTGCTTGCCTTGCCTTTGTTCTGTCTCGCATATTTTATATCTGATAATAAAAGGATTCAATGGATTATTTTGCTTCTTCAAAGCTATGGCTTAGAAAACACAACTGCCAAGCAGGAAATGACACCAACGCGATTTATTTGCTACAAAATACAGTAAATAATATGTTTAATCAATATTAACATAGGCTAATGGCACATTGTATAAATAAGTCACCTGTTGCTATCCAAAAAGGTGTTGACTGAAAAACAAAGCCAGCGGCTTTTTTGTTACCATCTTTCCGTTAGGCTATATTAAAGAAAAATGCATGCTGCGATCTAGTGGTATCTTGTCAATAATATGCTGATTAAATCAAGCTACATCTCTGTTTAAAAAAAAAAAAAAAAAAAGAGGTTTTGTTTTTAGCATATCATTACATCTCATTATTCAGTTTTACTCAGCCCCCTTTGATAATGCCTTCTGAGGCTCCTCGTAAATCTGAACAATCCCATTTCTCAACTTCTCATTTCTAACATACACTTGATTTTTAAAAATATAGCATATATGGATTTTGCCACTAAACCACAAGTATAACATAATTATGTAACTAGTTTATTTTTTAAAGAAAGTTTTGCGTTTATTTATTTAAACTCTAATTATTCTCTCCTGTGTTTGGGGTGTTTTTGAACCCCTCTGACTCCGCCTCTCGTAGCATGACTCCGGCAGCCCGACTCCGCTCCGTCTCAGTTACACTAGCATGGCGCTCGGGCAACTTACGCCCCTGTCTCGCCTCTCTTTTCTTTACATGTTCGACTATGATCTGAGCAAATATTAAACTTCCTTTGGGTACAACCTAATCTTTTACTTCAGGGATACATTTGGAAAGTCATCGGGAGTGTTGTTTTATGATCTAAGGACGTGGCAAAACGACCCAAGGCAGCGCTGCTAACTTGTAACGTTAGCAAGAATAGGGAGATACGGGGCGGTAGGAGAGGAGGAGTCCTGTTTTGGGAAAGGGGTAAGTTTAGCAGCTTTTGTGTCACATCGATTTATTGTTTTACGTTTGTTGTTTGGACTGATTTGTATCTCATAACTCTAGCGCGATGCGATTAAAGTATAAATATGAGTTCACGACCCCAATTATATCATTGTTGCTAAAACATTGCAGAGATAAAGTAGCTCCGTTAGCCCCTTGGTGCTAACAAAGTTTGTGTAAGTGTTTATTTTACATACGTATTTAGAAATCTGCCAATTACTACTTGAAAACCAACGCGCGTTAAGTTTTGGGGGAATAACAAGGCAAATAAGTGATTGTACACGTTTCCCCGTGCTAGTATACTCTGTTACGTAATGTTGACATTTTCCCGGAGTAATGTTACGCTATGTAGAACAAGTCTGGAAAATAAAGTTAGTGGGTGTTGTGGAGAATGACCTTTTCTTTCGCAGGGACGTCATTATTACAATCTATTTTAAGATGAAAAGAAATGTACAGTTCAAAACCCTTATTGTAATAAATCACAGTTTTTGACTTGTCAGCAGCAGCGGAGTACTCGCCTTAAGCACCAGGATTGCAGGTTACAGGTGTAATTACCCACAGGGTGCTAATTAGATTACCTTCAATATATACACACTCTAGTCTGTGACACAGGAGAAGCATGTATTTGTTTACGCGAAAATGTTCTCTTGTGATATAAATGTATGTATAGAATCCATGCAATAACAGCCATATACAGCAGATTGTATGAATGACCCAATTCCAGCTGATGAATCTGCATGTTTTCATTGTTCTCTTCAGCCGATGCAGAGGTCATGGCCATAACCGCGGCATGGGAGTGACGTGATGACCCTGTGGTTGCCTCCAAACAAAACCTGTTACCAGCGTCCTGCCCTCCTGCTCGGCTAGAGGCAGAACTTGGAGGATGGATGAGTCGGTTTTGTTGGACCTCCTCGAGTGCCCCGTTTGCCTGGAGCGTCTAGATGCCACGGCAAAGGTCCTGCCCTGTCAGCACACCTTCTGCCGTCGCTGTTTGCAAGGCATTGTGGGATCACGGGGCGAACTGCGGTGCCCCGAGTGCAGGACTTTAGTGGAGTGTGCTGTGGATGAACTCCCAAGTAACATCCTCCTGGTCAGACTTCTGGACGGCATTAAGCAGAGGCCACGGAGAGCCGGGCCGGGGGCAGGAGCCTGTACAAATGGGACGTCCGGGGCGGTTGCCAGGGTGCACAGCAGTGGCAGCCGAGAGCAGGGCACCCCGGGGACGCAACCGCAGCGAACCCAGGCCAAGAGCTCCGTCGTCAGGGTTAGTACCATTTCTCTCTGAGCTTCCATGGCTGACCAAGGATTAATCTGTGTTTCCTATTGTTAAGGTTAAAATTAAACAATACTGGGAAAATCTCTCTGGATTAAAAGCAGCATGTAGTGCCACTGCTGCTCTAAGCTTTACAGCAGATTAACTGTTATCGCTGTAATCTAAATGTCTGCCAGTTGACTAATGGTCCACACTATCCAGGTTATTGTACTTTGCAGTCTCTTAGAAGTTGTTTTGATGATAAAACATCTCACATTTTTGAACTGGCTTTAGTGGGGACTATTAGAGTATATTCATTCACATTAGAGGTGGCGCCCCTGGAATTGCAAGTGACCAACAGGCGGCATTTATATTTATCTGTCAAAGGTACCAATACGTTTTAAACATAACGTACAGGTAGATAGTTTTAGACGCAGCATGAATATAAGATTAAACGGCAGCAGTTTATCTTGAAAATTACACCTCGAGTCACATAAGGGTCATAAAAGAATAAAAATATCTTTGCTGTTTTTTATGTTGCTTATTATTATGGATAAAGATGTGCAATTCTTAGGCTTAAAGGTCCTATATTACAAAAAAATGGTCTCTTGTGAGCTTTAAGTCAGGTTAGAACGCTGTTGCCTCATCAAAAATACACCTGGAGATGTGTTTTGTTTCAGTCACACGTTTTTGAATAAACATTTATTACTACTTTGTCTCCAAGCCTCAAAATGCTCTGTTCCACCTTGTGATGTTATGTAGTGGTCATTTTCAAGTTAACACTTTTTGCCTTTTGTTCTGAAAATACCCAAATGTATGATTCTAGTGAAGGTGTATGGAGTTTAAAAACACAGTGAAGCACTTATTACAGCATGACATCACAAGGTGGAACAGTGTGTTTTCAGTTTAAGAGAAGAACTCAAAATATGCAAGGTCTGTGTGTCAAACGTGTGAATAAAGCAAAACTGGTATCCGGGTATGTTTGTGATGAGGAGTTCAAATCCAGCACTACATCTGCACATTACCAGCAGTCATTATAGTGTCTGTGACTTGAGGCTGTTGATAGTGGAACGGTTCATTGTGTTTCCTCTCCTCTGTCGTTCTCGATCTCGATCTCTCTCTTCTCTGCAGGAGTCCCCTCAGGTCTCACTGCTCTTAACTTTATAGACCTGCAGACTTGCACTTGAGCTCGCTGCAGTGCTATAGCTTCTGCCTGTGTGGACTATTGTGACAAATGCAGGGTGGGAGTGCTAAGCCGAGTGGTGCTTGTTTTAAAGTGGAATCAATTAAATAGAGAAATGCAGCATAGGTCGCAGATTCAGTGTTTAAAGGCAGATGAAAGGGATGTGTATTTTTAATGATGCCAGGCAGGAAACAGCACCTTAAATGACCCCTGTAAGCTTAAATGAGCGTGTCTGTAAGGGAATAACAGTGTTTTTCTGGAAAAACAAGGTGTGGAATGAGACACATGCCCATCCAAACCAACTGTTAGTGTTATAGTGGAACATGCTGTACCTCTGGACCCAAAAAAAGAGCAAATTGGTTAAATATTTATACTTCTCTCCATCGGTGTTTGAAGTTTGAAAACCAGTGAGTATGCACAGGAAAGAAGAAATGCTAGGTGCTGTCACTATTGGCTGCTCTGCTTTTGCATTGTCAGGTAACTTCTTTGGGCCTAGTTATACCATTACAGTTTGTTTTTCTGGTAGTGTGTGTCTTTTCAAGCCACTCTGTTGAATTCCTTCCCACACCATACTCTGTTTTTTTAGCATAGCTCTTCAGGAAAAACAGAGTAGTTGAAGTTAAAAAGCAAAGTGAGAAGCTGGTTTAGGAGAGCATTAAAGATGTAGGACTAATGCAGGAATTTTGATGGATTATCCTACTTAAAATGATTTCTGAATGCCCTCTATTCTATATATTGCCATGGGAAAAGTGAGATTTCAAAATCATGGAATTTAGTTGTATATAAACTTCTACAATCTGGAAAACTGGCCTTTTGTAAGCTTTTCATCATATTACTTTTACCCTTTTCAAAAACATATAGTTTAGTTCATTTGCACAGATTTGAGTAACCCGGTTCTCCAGAGCTCTAAATTTTCCAAAATACTGCCTCTTATGACTCTCACCTTTATTGCACCTTTAAAAAGTTAACAGTGATCACTTATGTTTCCACAGTCGTGCATCTTCTAAGAATTTATGAATGTACTCCTGTTATAGTAGTTTTTACTTAACATGACATGCTCTAAAAATGTGACGTTAGCTCAGAAAAATGTGTGCGGGCAGTGGACCTGGCCCCTCCACTGTGTGTGAGGAGGCAGATGAAAAGATGTCTGACCCTGTGTAGAATCACTGGTATGTTGGAGCTCTGATAGCGTAGCCGCTCCTCAGTTATGGACCTCAAAACATGCAGCAAATCCACACTGTGGATCACAATTTCACAATGTGGACTCAACAATATTTTTTTCTACTGATATCAAAAGCATCAAATACCTTTGTTATCAATTTGCTTAAAAGCTACTATGCAGATGTAAAGTAGTTGCTGTGCTTGCACCATTTGCTCACCTGAGGTTGTAATTGAGTGATTTGTGCATGTTTGACCAATCCTTAAGCGCTTATTTTCAAGATTATCTATTGTTAAAAACAGACTGTAGCTTTAAGTTCTAGGTCCAATTTAGTACTGCCTCAGTCATGTCCTGTGTTCTAGTTGAGTTTATTCATTTTCTGTCATGGTATCCTGTGGTAGACATAGATAATCACTGGCTATGGCTATAAAGACTTTTTTTCAAGCCTTGTTTTATGTGATGGGGTTTCCCTTCGATGTGAAAAGCCTTGTTTGTTTCTAATATAGAGCTGGATATATAAAGCAATTTGATGTTTCTCTGCAAGTGAATAAGGACAAAGAGCCCATTGCGCAAGCTAAGTGACAGTTGGAAGCAGGGAAATTCACATTATTGCAATTCTGATAATATCTTGGGTTTAAAAGTGCATGTCTTTCTATTTTTATTAAGAAGTGGTAATTGAAATTTCCCTTTATCAGAGGAACACAATTTTATAGGGCGTTTCATTTGACTTCTATTTCTTCAGACTCAGAATGTCCTTAGGTTTGCTTTCAAAGTGTAATCATGCTAGAAAAGGTGCTTGGTCATGTGAGATTATAATGGTGTAGACTAGTTTTTTTTTGACACATAGATTAATAAGAAATAAGGATATGAATATGATTGAGTTAACTTGCATAGTCAAAGTATATACTTTATCAGTAACAACAACCACATTATCTTGCATCTGATGGATTCATTTCATTTTGAGCATATCCAATTATAGGCCTTAATCAGACTAAAGGCCATTGTTCCCTTAAGCTTTACATGTTCGTTAACCCATAATGACCGCTGACAAGGACACGGCCCTCTCTTCTATCTGTGAGTGACAGAGCTGCTGACTACAAGCACAACCAGTTCACTGTTCTTACCAATGAAGACCAACAAGAGAAGACAGTTGTGCAGGTGTAGCATTTTCTCAACATAAAACCTGGAAATCAAAGCTCCTGCTGACTGCTCATCCTAATCTTTACTTCACACTTTGGGGGACTTCCGGTGCCTCCTTTAGACTCGCTTTTTCATTGTAACCCCTCTGTCTGCTGCTTTGGGGGTACATCTAGTTGCTTGAAGCTGCTCCTTTGGTCCATAGCCCAAGTGCACCCGGAGCTCCACCTCCAATTCTTCTTTGGGAGAGATTGAGCACCCAGGCCTAGCAGAGCAGCCTGACTGGGGCACAACAGGGGTTTTGTTTGAGACTCCTCTGATCTCTTTCACTGACCCACGTGTGAAGAAGCCAGGATAGAACATATATGAGAGCTGCATTTGTAAGAAAACTAATCTTAATCCTATAGTGTTGGTGTCTTGCTTTGGAGGTTTCTTTGGTAATTTTTTGGCAAAGACCTTGCACACTGCCTTGATGTTTAGCAATTTAATTCTCTACAGTAAAACATTGCAATTGGATGAGTGTATGATCGTTGGTTGAAAAGCTGTAGATGAACAATGGCAGTACTCATTTTAATTTAGCAAAAATGGAGCACAATTCAATATGGTGAAATCTATTGTATGCAACTATGGCAATGGCCCATGAATAAAAAGTTAATCACAAAATGAAATAACTGTGCACTCAATTATGATTCCCTCTGATTTTTTTTACATTAATCTTGTTCCAAAGTACTCAGAGGCTGCCATCTACCATCCATAGGGTAAATGGAAACCTTGCTTCCTAGCATCCTCCTTTTCTCCTCAATGGTGGTGGTAGTTGCTCAACACTTTTGGCATTTCTTATGATGTGGAGAAATGAAAAAGTTTTGCCTTGAGTTTTAAACTGTGGTCGTCTGTCTTATACACAGCCTGGTCCATGAGTCATCTGTCTGCTGCTTTCTTTCCAGGATGTTTTGTCTTCCCTGTGCCCTTGTTGGTTTGTGTAACACACTATTTTGTTCACTCAGATTGAAAACAGAGTATAGAGGCAGATTTTCCAGCATGAGTGCAAGCAAAGTCAGTTTGGGAGCAACCTACGGGTCAAAGTTGAAAGTTCATGAGTCAGGTCAGTCATCGGGTGGACCCAATGAGAGTAATGAGATTACTGTGGAAGGCTTTTGTTTGGTAAAAGTTAAGGAAAGGTTAGTAGACTGAGGACAAGATATTTGTTGACTGACGTAGCCCTGATTCATTTAGGTCTGTGTTTAACAGTATAAATCCAATAGTCTTTTGGAATTCTGTACCAGTATGAGATTTAGACCTGAATGCCATCACCCAGAATAAAACCCACCTATTTTATTGGAAAGAACTGGGCAAAGAAAACCTATGTGTTTTATGAGTTGTCTAGCTGCTTACGTTAGGTTTTGTACAAGCTAATGTTGCCATCATTCTCTCATGTCCTCCTGGGGTTCTAACTGGGCTGCTAATTGTTAGTACCAGGAATTGCATAGAAGTTTGTTTTTTTCTAAACCATTTGATATTATCCGTGAGTATCTGGAACATAATACAAATTGAATAACTGTTTGTGTATTCAGGATTTTTAGATTTACTTGTTTAGTCTTCTCTCTTTTCTTGATTAGCCAATGTTTCCCACTTCCTTATGCGGAGGTATTTCATTAAAATTCCTCTGTGCCTCCCGCTGGTCTGAGGTTGATAGCTCATGCCGCTGCCCCTCTTTGATGACATCACTGTGTTGTTCTGGGCCTGACCTCTGCAGCCTGTGTTACTGTAGCTGGTTATTACATCCCACACTCTTTGGCTAAGGCAGAGGCATCTTTTCTCCCAGGATTTCTCAAAGTGTTTTGGTTTGTTCAGTCCCACTCTCTCTCAACTCTCTCACACTATCCTCCTGCCTCCTCTTTCCAACACATTTATGAGCAGTTTTTTTCACATTTTTTGCACCATCTCAGAAAATATATTTTACTATTTTAAGCAGGTTCATTCAGGACTAATACCAGGTCTATATTTTTAAATTTGGTATGCAATTTAATTATGATTAGATTTTCAGAAAACCAACCAAAGGCAGGAAGGAACCAGATCTAAACCAGGCCTTCTATGCTAAACCATGTATAAACTAGGACTTGACAAAGGCAAAGCAGATGAAGCGGAACTGAAGTCTTGCCATTTTAAGATCTAAATTTGAATGGGATAAAATTTGTAAAATTGGTAAGATGTGGTCCTGCAAAAATCCACCAATACCTGTTTGACCCATTGCTTAATGTCACTCTGGCAACCTGTCAAGGACAGAGGGTTGCCACTGCTGCAATGCAGCCCTTTTTGCGACCTCTTCTCTAACCTTTAATTAGGTTTATGATCAGCTATTGAGATAAGTTTTATCAGCTTGTATTTCCTTTTGTATAGTTTTCTTGTCTGTTTCTTGCTTTGTGGCGTCTAAATACTGACTGGAGCCTGTTAAATGTGTAATGAGATTAGGCTTTATTAGACAGTGAGCCGCTGCTGCTGCTGCTGACTGCTGACTCTCATTCTACACAAACACACCACAGTTCACCAATACTGACCATCTGCATATCTGCCGGTGTATAACTCACACAGTTAAACCAAGAGATGTGTAATGCTTTAACATTCAAACATAATGAGAATTTATTTTTTGGTGTGTTATGGACAGTGGTTGTGTGGCACACCATGCTTAATTTAACCTGCCCCTTTGGTCCATCTATGATAGGCACACATTTTCATTCTGTTACATTTTCATATTCTGTTATTCAGTGATCCAAGAATATAGTGTAATCAATTCTGCATCTGTGTTACCATGCCAACAATTTGTACATTCCAGACCTTCTTATCTTAAACGAGTCTCATTCTCACCACTCTCCCTGTTCTTGCTCCTCTTACCGTTGTGGTGGTCAGTTTTGTGGTGTGAAATGACAGTGTTTCTCAGCCTGCCCTGACATCACTCCCTCAGAATGGTTCAGAAGATATAATCATGAGATTTAACATCAACCGACAGGAGCCTGCTATTGTCCCAAGGCGGCTCTTCCCTTGGTGATGGGTGTGCTCTTTTAGTCACTTGATATGTCACGAACTGCATTGTTCAGCTCCATTGAAGTTGAGGTGTGCAGTACTGAAAAATGTTATTTGGGGGGATTTTGTCCTCTAAGGATTATTCAGACAATAGTCATCAGAAATAATCTTTTCTTAACCATTTCAATATTGTATTAATACTTTGAGTAGATCGATCGCTCATGTTCCTTTTAAGTTTTGCTGGGAGAGTTTGATCTTTTGCCTTTGATTTGTTGACGCTGTAGGAATGCCAGGACTATTTGCAGGTCAATGTTTAACCTCTAAACACTGGGCCTGTCAGATCTCGCCCTCTTTCGTTCAACTTCTGCAAAGCGTCATCAGTTGATTTCAGTCTGGAATCTATTTCATCATCCTTGCTCCATTTCATTTAC
The DNA here is from genome assembly GCA_000787155.1 of Scartelaos histophorus. Classification (NCBI taxonomy): domain Eukaryota; kingdom Metazoa; phylum Chordata; class Actinopteri; order Gobiiformes; family Gobiidae; genus Scartelaos; species Scartelaos histophorus. Next base: position 31,639 of record KN492121.1, read on the forward strand.
CGCCAAGCAGTTTATTTCATGGACATTCTTCTTCCTTGCAGTCAGGCTTTTTCCGGAAGAGCCAACAACCCAAATTCCAGGTGTACACTAGTGTTCATATTGATTTGACATTGCTTTTATGTGAGATGCTCTCCCTCAAACAGCAGATTCAGTTTTCAAGGTCTTATTCCCAGTTTACTGCCAGTAGTTTAAATGATAACTCCGCTTTTGTGAGGAGAGATAGCTTGTCTACATCACATACATTTTCAAGCACGTATTGCCTCTTTTATGAAAATGTAACCACTCTGCTCTCTGTACCAATCCCTTCTTCTGCCTTATTTGTAGTTGCCTAGCATCTATTCTCTGCCTCTTCACACTTGTAGTAGAGATATTACATGGTACAGTTTGTGTGTCTGTGGTAGGCATATTCTTATGTGTGGTGTGGGGAGGATGGTGGAGGTTTTGGGTGGTCTTTCCATGTGCTGTCCCTCTGTCCATCTGTCCATCTGTCATTCTGTCTCAGGTTTGTCACAGTTACAATGAAGAGTAAAGCAGCCGCGACCTCCATGACCACAATGCAGTCACACCTGGTCAACAGAAGCCTTTCATCTCTCAGCTGTTCCTCTCCTGCCCAATATATTGTGTGTCTATACAACTTTATGTAGGAGCATATCGATATGGATGAGTGCTATAGGGATGTTACAATGTGACTTTTGAAAATTGACTATTATTCTAACAACAAAATAGTGAAATCTTTACAATACTTTATTACATCACAGTTTCAGATCTTTTAAATTACATTTAAATCGCATTACTTTGTTTCCAATTTCACAATTTTAAGCATAATTATGAAATCTGTATTGAGGTATATGGGAAATAAAATAATCAATTATCAGTTGCTGAGAATGTGGTATATCTTGTCTATTTCCAGTCCAGTGATTGGTGATTGGTGCTGGTCGTTCATGGCCCATTTGACCACTGGTATCTTAAGTGTTCAGTTCCGATCCCTGAGGCAGATCCATGCTTTGGAGGAGTCTAGTTTTCAGTTGTTTGACCCCTGACCCCGGGGCTATTAGTGGTCATTGATACAACAGCAGCTGTCTGTAGCTCACCTCTACCTCAGGAACTTTGTGTGGTCTGTGGACTGCGTTCTGTTTAGTTTTGTGTTTGTACTTCCACTACCATCTCTAAAGTCTAGTGTTTTCCTTTAAGACCTGAGGGTGCTGTTAATCTGCTCTAGCTCCCTGGTGCCGCATTCATCATCAGAGCTTTAGGAGGCCTCTGCAATGAGCCTCTGCTGCAGGATAGTATATCACAGTTATTTGTTTTTGAATGTGTTGTTCGCATAAAAAATTCAGGCTCTTCCCAAGTAAGAGACAGTATACATTGAACTTGCTGCTCATTTGCTTGGTGTGCTGCAGAATATCTTATCCAAATCACACTTTGAATTTTGCAGTCAGCAAATTGCATAGTCTGCAGTCACTGCAATATGCAATATAATGTCATGTGCATGCTGAGATCTAAGTACTGTTTCCATGGATTCCAAAGATATACCCTGCTAACCATGTAATTTAGAGATCTACAAGCATGTTCTGAAATGCATTGCAGTGGTGGATTAGTTTAGCAATTAAAATGCCAGTGTTTCCAACAGTAATGCTTCTGAACTTTGAACTTAATCTTGATTTTCATTGCCATGTTTTAAGATGTTTTTGATTTCTGAAACTGCTCAGCCCCATGTTGATCATTCAGTATGTTGAGTTGAAGTGCACTTTGAGCTCAGTCTTCCCGTACGTGCCTGGCCCTCTGCTAGTGCTGCTGACCAAACTACGTCACTGTTTGTTTGAATGAGTCATTTCAACTCCAGAACGACTCATTCTGGCTACGCCTATAACACAGGTGTGTAGTTCCCTCTGTGGGCAATGACAAAACAGTGTCAAAATGTCTAGGAATAGGTACTCCCCACTGTGAAGGTGAGCATTATTTTGTAATGTATTCTGCTCCATACTGTAAAGGTAAGCATTATTCTCTGTACAAGATTAAAAAAAACATGTACATATGTTATCAATAATGAGAAAAGCTGTGAATATCAATTTTTGCCCTCACCCCTACTGTGATCTATTCTCCACTGAACCATATCTTGCAGTCTATTTTTGGACCCTCATTAGCCACTGTGTACAGGCACATCTTGATTAATTTAGAGGCTGCAGCATCTGCCACAGTGCCGTAATGCTATTCAAGAGATTACTGAGGGCTGCGTCAGCATTTCTGTCTAATGTATCTTGTTTACGACAGAGAGAAGACATGACTAGAGCAGAAGCTAAGGTCATCTGGACTCGGGAATAGGTCTGGTTTTCTGAGTTTTGCCATTGTTATATAGATGTATATAGAATATATGGATGTGCGATCACATTCAGGGGCATTGACATTTGAGATGACTGAATTAGCTGGACCACTTAATTTCCATTTGCATTTTGTAGCGCAACAGTGTTGCAAACTTCCTTCCTAAACAGACTGTAAAAATTTCACAGTACTTATTTTCTCCTTGTATGTGGATGTGCAGAACTAGCAGCTCCATGTTACTTCT
>JACN01061465.1:0-12189 GCA_000787155.1 Scartelaos histophorus
ACATCACTTATGACTGTCCTGATTACATCCAGGCGTTTTCGAGTAGAAAGTTTGGCATCTGAAGTGGAATTTGAAGTGTTCCCTTCCCCTTCAGTCCTCCGGGCACTTCCCAGATTAGCAGCTCTATTCAAAATGTAGCCGTGGGGTGAAGTTTCGGTTCTAGTCCCACTTTTGAGTTTAATAACGTGTAAAACCGGCGCTTCCCCCTTCCTCTCTCTGCTGACCGGCGGAGTAGCAGCAGAGTCGTGGGGCCGCCTGACCCTCCCCGAGCCCCGAGCTGTGATCCTAACAGAGCAGAGCCGGAGGAGCCGTGCATGTGATCTTTAGTCTCGAGGCATAATTAAAAGTCCTGTTCATTATTTCTTCACTTTGAGCAGATCTGAGTAATTAGGAGGCAGCGCCGCGGGGCCGGAGTCTCAAAGAAGAGCACAGCGTCAGTACAACAGGCTAACCCACTTTACACCACCATTCATTATTCGTCAGATTTGGTTCACGGTGTACGGGGCTTTATAACGCCTTTATATAAGATACTTTGCATTTTGGCTGCGGTTGAATTAAACATGTTTTATTGACTGTATTCTAAAGTGAATAAGAAGTCGGTCGGAGCCCCACTGAGGACTTCACATTCTGAACCGACTATAAACTGAATATTGCAAGTAATACAGATGAGAACGAGCTAAAAAATGAGTTCAAAGTGGGTTACGTTGCGTCTTTTACCTCGTTTTTAGACAATTCGGACTAATAATTCAATCCATATTGTAATTTCCGTCGTAGATACACTAACAAACATATTCCATCGATGTATTACCGTTGTGAAAAGGCTTGTTTAGGTGTAGAAAGGAGTGTTGGAGAAGAGGTACTTAGCTGGAAATGTTTTCAAGAAGACTCCCGCACGCTCTCACTTTTGGTTTTCTTTTACTAAAACAGCATTTCAGCCCCTCTGACCTTCCTCAGATAGACGCCGTCAAACAAATCAATTCAAACTTAGAATAAAACTAATACCAATCACAAAATTTTACCTTTTTTGAACAGTTTTGGACTTAATATGAAATAAACCACTGGTATTTAACGTCGTATTCCAAATCTGCATTCAAAAATATGTAAATTTAGTGGAAATTCAGACTTTTTATGTTTGTAATTTTAGTTTTGCGGCAAAATTATCGCTTTACGGTATTTTTTTCTTTACATTAACAAATCGGCAGTCCCATTTTGATAACTTTCTAAAACTAAAAAGTTGCAATAAGTAGATGGTATTGCAAAACCCTGTACTGTGCATTGGTATATTTATCAAAACGTTACATCGTATTGAATATTCTTATGATTTTTCACATGAAACAAATGTTAAAAGTGCATTGTGTAACTTTTCCTGCTTGTTTCTATGGAGACGTAAAGATATTAAACAGCTCTACTTTACATTTATTCAGTTATAGTGGATTTATCACTCAAAAATACCCCAAAAAACAGACTTTTTATTTGTGATCTGACCTGTAACTTGGTCTGGTTTGGTCTCCATGAAGCTTTCTTAATGTTTAATACTCGAAACATTCCAGAAAGAGCAATAATATCTTAACGGAGAAGAGTTAAACGCGGAAAAGAGATGAAAACTGCAGAAACCGACGAGCAGAAGTGTAAAGTTGAGAGTATCCGAGAAAGGTCCCATTTATTTACCTGTGGCTGCGCTGTTGTCGATACGGTGCTGTGTGAATAATGCGCCGCGAGCGTTCAGACCTGTCATGTGCTAATGCATCGACTCAAATGTGATTAAACAGACAGAAAACGCCGCAGTCATCGCCAATCCATGTCTCTGCGCGCTACACGCCGCCCTGCGAAACCGACGTATGACCAATGGGCTCGATGAGGATTATTAATAACGCCGACGAGTTCGGATCGAGTTAACTTTGCGAAGAAAAAGACGCAATTTCGACACGAGATTCGGCTTTTGATTTACAATTTTGACTTCGCAGTTTCTGGTTTGTTTAGTTTTATAGTTGTAGCGCCGCTTTTTGGAATTACAGCTTCTCAAAACGAATTATTCTGCAAAGTCGACCCATTTTTTATCCAAGAAAAAATTTTAAAAGCAAGGGGAAAAAATCTTATGAGATCATATTCCGATCCTTTGTGGTAGTTTTGACTGGCACGAGATCTTGTTCCATTCCTAGAAATCATTAAACTCGTCAAAATTATGCTAACAAAAGGAGAATTATGTGAATTTGTAATTAATGCTACACGGCAAAACAACATCTGCATGATGAATGGACACTTTTAAAATGATTAATATTGCTGAGTAGTTATGACTAGTTTGGATTTAGTTAACTTAAAAAAAAACAAAAAAAAAAACAAAATAAATAAATGTTTCAAAATCCCAGCAAAAATAGAGTTGATTTAAAATTAAAAACATTTAGGATTATTAATATTGTTGAGTAGTTTTAACTAACTTTGGGGGAAAAAAATATGCACAACAAATGCGAAAAAAAAGAAAAATAAAAATGATATAAACATGATAAAATAAAAAGGATTTAAACACAGTAAAAAATTGTAATCTTAAAAAAAAAAATGATATTAAAATTAGTAATAGGGTTTTTATCCACATTTAAGAACTGTAGAAATATTAGAGAAAAATAATAATTAAGATACAAGTTGTTTTTTCCTAGTGTAAAAAAGCGCAGTTAATAAATGATATGTAAAATTTTTAATACATTTGTGGAAAAAAATGCATACATAAATAAACTCTATGGGCAGATAATTAAGCTTTACACAGTAATAAAATGTCAGAAATACTTTAAAAAATTAGAACTACGCAGTAAAAATCCTAAACTAATCCCGAGTGGTTTAAACAGTAGATGTTTTGTATTTACAGCGTGCGGGAGGTTGTTGTGGATTGTGCTGCGCTGGGCAGAAGTGAATGCATTCTTCTCTAATGGTTTTTGAAGGAGCGCTTGCTTTTCACACGGTGTCATTCATCCTCATATGTTTTCGGCCGCCGCGTGCCACCATCACGGCTTCTTTATGGCAAACTAATGCACCCTCTGCTAGGATCAGCAGCTCTGCCCCGGCCATCGCTCAAACACGCCTGCACGGACACGGCTCACCCCCTCAGCCTGGAATATCCCCATCAGGGCGGCGGCAGGAGCAGGCAGGGGCGGGCAGGGGCTACAGGAGTGGGCAGGAGCAGACAGGAGAAGGAGAGGCTGGAGCTAAAGGAGCTAAAGGAGCTAAAGGTGCGGGTACGAGAGGACGGGAGTAAGATATAAACACTTAAATCTAACAGAAAATGACTTAAAAGTAGTGAAATTATCCGTCCGTGCAGCAAGAGCATTTTACTGGACAAGTTCTCTTAAAATAAACCACCTCTAGACTAGAATGAAGCATCTGGTGAGTGTTTATGGGCTGGATCTTTATGATTAATGTTCTCAGGTGCCAAATTCTAGATAAAAATGCTTTCAATTCTGCTAAATTCTAGACAAACATATTTAAAGACAGTTTATGATTGGTCTTCATGGACTGATAATAAATCATCAGATGTCAAATTCTTGATAAAATGCTTTAAATTCTGCTTAATTCTGCTAAATTTTGCCAAATTCTAGATAAACATATTTAATACCTGTTTACGATTGGTGTTCAGCGTCTGAAAATAAGTCCTCAGGTGTCAAATTCTTGATGAAATGCTTTAAATTCTGCTAAATTTGACTAAATTCTAGATAAACGCATTTAAAACCAGTTTACGATTGGTGTTCATGGACTCATAATAAGTTCTTAGGTGCTAAATGCTGGATAAAATGCATTCAGTTCTGATAAATGTTGCCAAATTCTGGATAAACAAATTTAAAACCAGTTTACGATTGGCGTTCATGGCCTGATAATACGTTCTCAGGTTCTGGATAAAATGCTTTAAATTTTGCTAAATTCTGCCAAATTTTGCCAAATTCTCGATAAACATATTTAATACCTGTTTATGATTGGTGTTCAGCGTCTGAAAATAAGTCCTCAGGTGTCAAATTCTAGATGAAATGCTTTAAATTCTGCTAAATTTGACTAAATTCTAGATAAACATATTTAAAACCAGTTTACGATTGGTGTTCATGGACTCATAATACGTTCTCAGGTTCTGGATAAAATGCTTTAAATTCTGCTTAATTCTGCCAAATTTTGCCAAATTCTCGATAAACATATTTAATACCTGTTTATGATTGGTGTTCAGCGTCTGAAAATAAGTCCTCAGGTGTCAAATTCTAGATGAAATGCTTTAAATTCTGCTAAATTTGACTAAATTCTAGATAAACATATTTAAAACCAGTTTACGATTGGTGTTCATGGACTCATAATACGTTCTCTCGTGTTCTGTAAAATGCTTTAAATTTTGCTAAATTCTGCTAAATTTTGCTAAATTCTGCTAAATTTTGCTAAATTCTAGATAAACATATTTTATACCAGTTTATGACTGTTTTTCATGGCATGAAAATTAGTCCTCAGATGTCAAATTCTAAATAAAATGCTTTAAATTCTGCTAAATTTGACTAAATTCTAGATAAACGCATTTAAAACCAGTTTACGATTGGTGTTCATGGACTCATAATAAGTTCTTAGGTGCTAAATGCTGGATAAAATGCTTTCAGTTCTGATAAATGTTGCCAAATTCTGGATAAACAAATTTAAAACCAGTTTACGATTGGTGTTCATGGCCTGATAATACGTTCTCAGGTTCTGGATAAAATGCTTTAAATTTTGCTAAATTTATCCAAGTTTATACCATATTTTATACCAGTTTATGACTGGTTTTCATGGCATGTCAAATTCTAAATAAAATGCTTTAAATTCTGCTAAATTTGGCTCAATTCTAGATAAACATATTTAAAGCCAGTTTATGAATGGTGCTCATGGACTCAATAAGTTCTTTGGTGCCAAACTCTAAATAAAACGTTTTAAATTCTGCTAAATTCTAGATAAACATACAAACAGTTCCCGGGTTGAAACCATCCAGATGATTCTAGTGAAACTGAAGAGTCTTTTTAGTTTGAGACTCAGCGTAAATAAGCAGGATTTGTGCGTTAAACATGTGAATGAAACTGAACACAGCTCCAGGTCTGTGCGTGATGAGGAAACCACATTAGAACATGGATTCCTTCAGCAGAGATTATCACTACACGTTTCTTCAGCAACACTAGAAAATCACAACATTATAACCGTTTTTTCGCGCTTCCATCTCAATGAAACCTAAGATGGCTATCAAATGTTGTGATGTGAAAGCCAGCGGGGCCGCGCAGACGCTCGTGCAGATTCTTTAGCATAGGGCGTCCGCACACACCGAAAGAAAACGCACAAATCGACCGGCAGATGTAAAGACCAGTCTGAACCGGTCCACTTTTATGTGATGCTGGAGGAGGGTTTTTATGTAGGCAACAACACATGGGCTTATGGACTGTTAACCCGCTATAGGAACGAGGGATGAGAGGAGGAGGAGGAGGGAGGAGAGGGGAGGAAGAGAGAGAGAGAAAGAGGCTATAGGAACGAGGGATGAGAGGAGGAGGAGGAGGGAGGAGAGGGGAGGAAGAGAGAGAGAGAAAGAGGCTATAGGAACGAGGGATGAGAGGAGGAGGAGGAGGGAGGAGAGGGGAGGAAGAGAGAGAGAGAAAGAGGCTATAGGAACGAGGGATGAGAGGAGGAGGAGGAGGGAGGAGAGGGGAGGAAGAGAGAGAGAGAAAGAGGCTATAGGAACGAGGGATGAGAGGAGGAGGAGGAGGGAGGAGAGGGGAGGAAGAGAGAGAGAGAAAGAGGCTATAGGAACGAGGGATGAGAGGAGGAGGAGGAGGGAGGAGAGGGGAGGAAGAGAGAGAGAGAAAGAGGCTATAGGAACGAGGGATGAGAGGAGGAGGAGGAGGGAGGAGAGGGGAGGAAGAGAGAGAGAGAAAGAGGCTATAGGAACGAGGGATGAGAGGAGGAGGAGGAGGGAGGAGAGGGGAGGAAGAGAGAGAGAGAAAGAGGCTATAGGAACGAGGGATGAGAGGAGGAGGAGGAGGGAGGAGAGGGGAGGAAGAGAGAGAGAGAAAGAGGCTATAGGAACGAGGGATGAGAGGAGGAGGAGGAGGGAGGAGAGGGGAGGAAGAGAGAGAGAGAAAGAGGCTATAGGAACGAGGGATGAGAGGAGGAGGAGGGAGGAGAGGGGAGGAAGAGAGAGAGAAAGAGGCTATAGGAACGAGGGATGAGAGGAGGAGGAGGAGGGAGGAGAGGGGAGGAAGAGAGAGGTAAAAACGTGTGGACATGTGGAGTGTTAACCCGCTATAGGAACGAGGGATGAGAGAGAAGGAAAGAGAGGGAGAAAGAGAGAGAGAGAGAGAGGTAAAAAGACATGGGTTTATCATCTGTTAACCCGCTATAGGAACGAGGGATGAGAGAGAAGAAGAGAGGAGAGGGGAGGAAGAGAGAGGTAAAAACGTGTGGACATGTGGAGTGTTAACCCGCTATAGGAACGAGGGATGAGAGAGAAGGAAAGAGAGGGAGAAAGAGAGAGAGAGAGAGAGGTAAAAAGACATGGGTTTATCATCTGTTAACCCGCTATAGGAACGAGGGATGAGAGAGAAGAAGAGAGGAGAGGGGAGGAAGAGAGAGGTAAAAACGTGTGGACATGTGGAGTGTTAACCCGCTATAGGAACGAGGGATGAGAGAGAAGGAAAGAGAGGGAGAGAGAGAGAGAGAGAGAGAGGTAAAAAGACATGGGTTTATCATCTGTTAACCCGCTATAGGAACGAGGGATGAGAGAGAAGAGAGAGGGAGAAAGAGAGAGAGAGATGAGAGTAAAAAGACATGGGCTTATGGACCACTATAGGAACGAGGGATGAGAGAGAAGGAAAGAGAGGGAGAAAGAGAGAGAGAGAGAGAGGTAAAAAGACATGGGTTTATCATCTGTTAACCCGCTATAGGAACGAGGGATGAGAGAGAAGAAGAGAAGAGAGGGGAGGAAGAGAGAGGTAAAAACGTATGGGCATGTGGACTGTTAACCCGCTATAGGAACGAGGGATGAGAGAGAAGAAGAGAAGAGAGGGGAGGAAGAGAGAGGTAAAAACGTATGGGCATGTGGACTGTTAACCCGCTATAGGAACGAGGGATGAGAGAGAAGAAGAGAAGAGAGGGGAGGAAGAGAGAGGTAAAAACGTATGGGCATGTGGACTGTTAACCCGCTATAGGAACGAGGGATGAGAGAGAAGAAGAGAAGAGAGGGGAGGAAGAGAGAGGTAAAAACGTATGGGCATGTGGACTGTTAACCCGCTATAGGAACGAGGGATGAGAGAGAAGAAGAGAAGAGAGGGGAGGAAGAGAGAGGTAAAAACGTATGGGCATGTGGACTGTTAACCCGCTATAGGAACGAGGGATGAGAGAGAAGAAGAGAAGAGAGGGGAGGAAGAGAGAGGTAAAAACGTATGGGCATGTGGACTGTTAACCCGCTATAGGAACGAGGGATGAGAGAGAAGAAGAGAAGAGAGGGGAGGAAGAGAGAGGTAAAAACGTATGGGCATGTGGACTGTTAACCCGCTATAGGAACGAGGGATGAGAGAGAAGAAGAGAAGAGAGGGGAGGAAGAGAGAGGTAAAAACGTATGGGCATGTGGACTGTTAACCCGCTATAGGAACGAGGGATGAGAGAGAAGAAGAGAAGAGAGGGGAGGAAGAGAGAGGTAAAAACGTATGGGCATGTGGACTGTTAACCCGCTATAGGAACGAGGGATGAGAGAGAAGAAGAGAAGAGAGGGGAGGAAGAGAGAGGTAAAAACGTATGGGCATGTGGACTGTTAACCCGCTATAGGAACGAGGGATGAGAGAGAAGAAGAGAAGAGAGGGGAGGAAGAGAGAGGTAAAAACGTATGGGCATGTGGACTGTTAACCCGCTATAGGAACGAGGGATGAGAGAGAAGAAGAGAAGAGAGGGGAGGAAGAGAGAGGTAAAAACGTATGGGCATGTGGACTGTTAACCCGCTATAGGAACGAGGGATGAGAGAGAAGAAGAGAAGAGAGGGGAGGAAGAGAGAGGTAAAAACGTATGGGCATGTGGACTGTTAACCCGCTATAGGAACGAGGGATGAGAGAGAAGAGATGGGGAGAAAGAGAGAGAGAGAGAGAGAAACGTATGGGCTTCTGGACTGTTCATTTGGTACAGGAACGAGGGATGAGAGAGGAAGAAGAAAGAGAGAGAAAAGAGAGGTAAAAAGAGATGGGTTTATAGACTGTTAACCCTCTGCAGGAACGAGGGATGAGAGAGGGAGGAAGAGAGATCCATGCACAGGAAGGGAGGATAGAGGGAAGGAATGAGAGGAAGAGAAGAAGAGAAGGATGGAAAGAGGGTGAAGAGAGAAGAGAAAGAAGGAAAGAAAGAGCGAGGGAGTGGCAACGACACATGGGCCATTAACCCTGTGTGGGAATGCAGAGGGGAGAGGGAGGAAGAGGAAGAGAAAGAGAATGAAAGATCGAGGGAGAAAGGGAAGAGAGGGAGAGAAGAAACGAGGGAAGAAACGGAGAGAGAAAGAAAGAAAAACGTACAGAGGCAGGTTTACAGAGAGTTAACCCATTGCAGAAAAGACGGGAAGAAGAGGAAGAGGAGAGGAGTGGAGGGCGAAAGAGAAGAAGAGGCAGCGATGGAGGGATGGACGGAGAGCGAGAGAAAGAGAAGAAAAGAAAAAGAGAGAGAGAGAGAGAGAGGGAGCTGACAGGGCAGAGGAACGGCCGAGCATGGAAATCGCATCAGATCGATGATGAAAAATTCCAGCCTCGGCTTTGGTCGAAAGAGACGGACGACGGAGAAAGAGACGAAGAAAGAGACGAAGAAAGAAAGGAAAAGAACGAGGGAGGAGGAGCCGGAGGGGAAGAGAGAGAGCGAACACTGTAGGATAATGTGAAACGATCGTCCGGATTAGCTCGAAGTGGCAAACAAACGGAAGCAAAACGGCGAAAAAGGCGAGTTTCTGTAAAACTGTAAAACAGGTGAAATACAAATTTTAAACAAGGGGACGAAAAAGTGAATCAACTCAATCCAATTCAAGCAACTTTCCGTGTAAAGCGTGTCTTGAGTACGAATCCACATGTAACCGAAGTTTGAAGCCACGTTTTGATGGTGTGACTTATGTTTTTGAGCTTAAATAGAAGGTTTAAGAAGAGAGAAAAGAGCAGGGGACAAAACGCAACCTTGGGGGAACCACTATTATGTTGCATTATAACATAAAATCCTCAAACCAACGTCTTAAAAGTGATCAATACAATGAAACGACAATACAATGGCAATAATATCACCTTTCTTGTGCAAGTATTTGTTAAAAAACATCGTAATATGTTAATTTCGCTGACACGGAAGATTAAATTAGCTCCAGTTTTCGTTTATTGTCGATTGTCGGTCCAAATATCAGATTTTTTCCCATTCAAAAGCCAAATTTTTCCCATAAACCTCGCGACTCGCCCTTCATGTCATCGCTCGAGCTGCGGGCGTAATAAACCCGATGGTGCGGATTCGAGGATTTGACCCCATCTGTGCGTCGCGGATGAAACGTCGTCCTGCGCCTGACACCTGATTGGTTTGTGACAAAGGCCCGGAGTCGTTCGAACGGGCCGAATGAGCAGTTAATGCGATCGCCAATAGGCCTATTAACATGGCATTGACCGGGCCAGACGCGTGTGCTGTTTACACTTAAACCCTAAATGAGTGTTGTCACTGAGAAGACGCCTTTAAAGACCATCAAATATAGGTTTTTTAAATGAATATGTTTCTAAATAGTAGTTTAGCGATCACCAATGAGGAAGCTATAAACTGCAGAAAGAAGTGGACCAAAGTGGAGCGGATACAGTGAGATTTTTTACCCTTTTTGAGACGATTTTTCGACTGACTTTTGGCTTAATCGTGCGTCGAGCTTTGTGAAAGTAAACTTGGTACAACGAGAACAGACAAATACTGCACGACCTGCTCCCAATCGGCAATCGTACGTCGCGAGAAAATCAAACCTGTCCGAAATCCGGTCACACTCGCACCGTTGAAGTAGTTCGTATAGCGTAAAAACGGGAATCGTGAACTGTGAACTTTTAAAACCTGAGATTTGGTCGTACAGTTTGAGCTGGACCGAGCAAAACGATAAGAAAACAACGAAACAAAAATATCACAACGCAATGTACGTCTGGAAAAACGGGAATCGTGAACTGTGAACTTTTAAAACCTGAGATTTGGTCGTACAGTTTGAGCTGGAACGAGCGAAACGATAGAAAATATCACAACGCAATGTACGTCTGGGTTAAGGAAGTATGAAGTACATCACCCATTAAAAAAAGCTCACGAGATAAATTTGGACCAGATTTCCATGTCCCAAAAACAGAAATTTACGAATGGACTAATGGTTTTCATGAATGAATGAAATGAACTGAATGGTTTTCATTTTCAGACCAAAATGACTCAACGGAACCTCATGAACACAATTTTTTTGCATTTATTTTTACAGTCTGAACAAAAAATAGTTCCTTTCCTGAAACCGACCGTGAATTTGAGCAAAATATATCTTACAGTACAGATAAATTCTAGAAGCGGCTATTTAGGTGAAAATAATTTATTGAAAGTGTGTGGTTAGCATGATAATCATTTGTGAAAACCTCTTATAAACTCATCGCGGTGAATAATTTGGATGATCATTTTACACTTTACATTTTATTCACTGAAAACTACAAAACTGATTTAAAACTTTCAATATTTTAGCAACATTTGATCAACCAGCAGATTTTTCTTGTTAAAACGTAATAAGCAAAGTAGAGGGCAGGGAGGGGTGGGTGAAAATCGAAATTTTCTGAGAATAAATTTATGAGGAAACACAAGGTGAAAAGCTCATGAAAGTTGATTTAACACAATACGTCCAAATTTATGATAAAATAAAGTCATTTTCCAAAGCACCAATGTGATTAAAATAGCTTTTCGACACATTAGTGAAATTCAAAACATATTTTCTAAAGAAAGTTTTTAATCCAATTCATAAATTACAACAAAAAACATCTTAGTAGTTTAAAAATATAATAAATTTGAAAGCTAGCGCGGATCTTGGAAAACTCAAAGGCTCACGGACCATCTGCGAAAATCGAAATTTTCTGAGAATAAATTTATGAGGAAACACAAGGTGAAAAGCTCATGAAAGTTGATTTAACACAATACGTCCAAATTTATGATAAAATAAAGTCATTTTCCAAAGCACCAATGTGATTAAAATAGCTTTTCGACACATTAGTGAAATTCAAAACATATTTTCTAAAGAAAGTTTTTAATCCAATTCATAAATTACAACAAAAAACATCTTAGTAGTTTAAAAATATAATAAATTTGAAAGCTAGCGCGGATCTTGGAAAACTCAAAGGCTCACGGACCATCTGCTGTTTACTACGTACTGACTGACAGTAGCATTAGCGAAATATAATGAATCGATTTGTTATTTTTGGTCGACATTCGCCATCAATACTTGCCATAACTTAAAGACGCACCGTGTAACTTTCCGGGCGGAGCGTCGGCCGCCACGGAGATGTCGTTTTGCGTGGAATAAAGTTATTTTTTTTCCATGGGGATGAGCGGCGAGGCAGTTTACAGGTCAGATTTGTAGATTTTAACACCTATAATAATCAAATAATAAGCAAGTTTAATGCAATATTATGGAAAAGTTACATAGAGCATCTTTACTTTGCAATTGAAATACACTCTTTTACCTTTGCATAGGCTATAAAAGGCCAAGATTTAGTAGAAATATCAGTTGTTTAATCAGTGAGGAGCTAGCCACAATTCAGCTATAGGAAATGTATTGAAAAGTGTAGCCTTGCATGTTTAATGTAGTATGGGGCAGACTTTAAATTAGCGAAAGAGGCAAGAAAACCAATAACCCAATCAAGCGTGGCTGTGACCATGGCTGTGCTCAGTTCAATTTCAATCAGACGCCGCCGCCGCAACTCGCACAAAACAACTGCACGGCTCCAAATTAGCCGCCGTTGAAGAAACGCGACGGTTCTAACCTTGTGGAACTCAAAATATGTCCCCAAAAAGTGCCGACGGGGGAGAGCGTTCATCGAGGGGTTTTTTTTTTGAGCTCTAAAACACCTCTGATTGAATTAACGCGGCATAGGTAAGTTTAATGCCATGCTGCGGAACATTCTGAGCAAAGTAGTTACCGTGGAGGCAAGCAGATGATCTAGCAGCATC
>KN492123.1:11410-27065 GCA_000787155.1 Scartelaos histophorus
GGGAGGAGAAGAAAGGGGGAGATGAGAGAGGGAGGAGAAAGAGGGAGAGGAGGGGAAGAGAACCTCAGATGAACTCCAGAGAGACGGAGTGGGAGTGGTTTCATGGTGGGGGATTTGTCAAATGCTTTTCTCTTATTGATTCATCTGGAATGTTCCACATTGTGGCATCTTCATGGAGACCAAACCTGGGCAAGTTACAGGTCAGATCTGTGGAGAGGCGACCTCACTCACAGTCAGAATACCTGTTTTTTTAAGTATTTTTGAGCTATAAAACCACCTGTATTTTAATAAATGTAATGTAGAGCTGTTTAATGTCACACTGTGGAACATTCCAGACAGAGCAATGACGTATCCATAGAAACAAGCAGGTGACGAACCCCCAAACCAAAACGTTACACAGCGCAGCTTTCTGCATTTCAGTACTGATGTTGTTTCCTTGTCAAAAACAGATCAGGAGATGTGTTTTGAACTGTTCATGTATTTTTCAGTGATCCAATAAATCAAGTCAGCGCCGTGTTTACTTTACTGGACAACTCTGGAATTTTTAGAGGAAAGTTTTGCTACAAGAAATGGGTAAGTTCTCCAAAGCTCTCTGACATGTCGGCTTAATCCTTCAGTAAACCTGGATCGTTAAGTTAAAAATCTTATATGACGCTATTTGCTCATCGCAAACAGACCTGGTGTTTGGTTTCGTTCGCTAGAGTCATTTGGATTATTTCAGTTTACATTTCTGTGTCTAATCTCGACTGAATTTAGGGCTGTGCCAAAAATCGAAAGATTATTAGATCGCGATGTCAACGTTGGTCGATCTATGATGATAAACCGAGCGCATTTGAATCGACAATCAACAGGATTTCACTCTTGTTTAGGAAAAAGCAAACTGAACCACAGCGAGTCTCTCTTAGTTTCTTCACTTGTCCTCACCTTTCACAAGTTTGGACTTAAATTTGCACGATTTGCCTTAAAAGTTACACACGTTCTATTAAAGAGTGTTATTATTATCTTTATGGTATCGGAGTGTGTATTGAATATAAAGCACCGTATTTTTGGGGCTATAAAGTGCACCGGATTATAAGGCGCAGTATCAAATAATATGTCAGTTGTGTCATTGTCCACACATAAGGAGCATCGGATTATAAGGCACAATAAGAGAAACAAAACGTGTGTCGGATAAATCAAACTTTATTCAGGTCATTTACAATAACTCTCAGTTGTAGCTAACACAAAAATACAAGTTTAACAGTTGGTGATTTGGGCATCAAACATGCCCGGATCCTCTCAACATTGTTCAGTTTTAACACTAAAATACAAAACCTGAAATCTGCATGGTAATGGTGGCATTTTGGGTCCTTGTACAGCACACGGCAGAACTACCGGTATGTTGCACAGTCGCCCTATATGTGGCCAACATATTACTCCTCCTGACTCGCCCACTAATACGTTATAAGACGAATGTGGACAACATCAAATCGGTTGGAGGTTAAACACAACCAAAGGTCATACATAAGGCCACTGGATTATAAGGCCACTGTGGATTTTTGAGAAAATGTAATGAATTTAGATGCGCCTTATAGTCCGAAAAATACGGTCCAGTTTCTACGCCAAACTGTACAAGGTGATACACTCTCCAAGGACACAAACAGGTCAACAGGTGAAGAACAATAAGAGAGCGAGAACGAAAAAGAAAGAGATGAACAATAAAAGTGAGAGGGATGAGCAGGGACAGGGAGAGAAGGAGCTTGAGAGAGGGATGAACAGGAGTGAGAACGAGAGCGGGATGCAGAAAAAAGGTGACCTTGCAAAGATGGATTTTCGCAATACAGTGACTCCACAAACTCAGAAGAATCCGTCTCCAGGGACTCCCTCAGCGAGTTTCAAGGTCTCCCAGGATCAAACAGACCAATCCCGGAGCATCTATATTAGGCTCTATTCACGCTGACGTCACAAACCAAGAAGACGTTTGGAAACATGCTTCAGGCGGGATCTGTTTGCGGCCGTAAGTCTGACAAAATCTAAAAAAAAATCAGTTTTTTGCATCTTAACTTCATTGTAGAGTAAAAATTCCAACCATTCCCCAGTTTTCACCATTTCCCCACCGATGCACAACTCTGAACGCACTGGGTACATGCGATTAAAAGAGACGACGGTGCCAAATTCAAGATGATTCCAAACATTTGCTACAGTAAATCGGAATTTGGCGTTGCACGTTTCCAAACGCTTCCTGGATTGTGACGTAACGGTGAGTAGAACCTACACAAACTGAAAAAGACATTCCCTTCTGTCCTAGCTTGAGACCGACTAGTGGTTACTCCAGGTACTGCACTTCCAGAGCTTGGGCTCATAGAGCACAATACCTTTTTGCAGGTATTCAGTTGGATTTTGTCGGCTTATTTTCTATTTTCGCAACATAAACTTTTAAAAAATGGTCAAAAAATCCGCTTAAAAGTTAGCTTTGTAGACTTTGCCTCTGATTGATCTAAACGCTTGTCGCTTTGAAAAACAATTCGACGCCATCTTGGGTTCACCTTCAGACTTGATTGTAATTCTACGGGAGAAGAACGCCAACGAAAAACAAACAAACATGGCGATGCCTGCAGACGTTCTTTCAGACGTTCTACAGACAACTTATTTTGTGAAAAACGTGGAGAAGGTAAGAGCTTTGTGCATTTGTCGACAGAGTTTGTGGACAGATTTAACTAAAGTTTGATTTTTCGTCTTGTTCCGCTGGTGACGCTTCGACTAATCAGATTCTAACCGCGCACCTTTAAAAGAGAAAGCTGCAAAATTAATTCAACACTTCACATCAAATTCTACAGTCTGAACGCAACCGCCACATTTAAACACTGCCGATAAAATGAGAAATCCCAAGCAAAAACACCATTAAATCTATTTTAAACTCCGCATCAGACTTTTCTTTCATATCTTCAGAGTAGGGCCTTGGACACCGGCGATATCGCTGCATTAGAATGTAAGACGAATCCTTAACTACCCCGCCCGTCAATCACCGCTCACAGATCTCATGTTATCTGATCCTCTGTATTCTGTTTACGTCTCCGGCCCTGTCTGCACCTGTCAATCACGTCCTCCCCCTGTCGGCGTCCAGACCCTGCCCGCCCCATGGCTCTCGCGCAGGGGGGTAGGGCACGGGGGTCTTCGGGGACGGCTCAGATGTTCAAACAGGCGCAATGATTGACAGGTCTGTTTTCTAGCTTAATAAAGATATGTTTCCTCCTCAAAAACAGATCTGGAGTTGTGTTTTGTTTCATTGACACATGTTGAGCACACAAACCCTGCACATTTAGGCTGAGCTCTTGTCTCGAACTGAAAGCTCAAAATTCCACCTTGTAATGTCATGTGGTGATACAGTGAGAATGTAAGAAAATCGATTCAGAGATATATCATGATACTTTATTGCACAATTCGAATTCAAATTGATTCAAAATGCACCCAAATCGATATTTTCACCAAAAAAATCAATTGTTACATTCATTGTTCTAATGATTTAAACATTTTTATGACTTATATTTCATACAGTTGTTTCTCATGAAGGTGCAGTTGACTGTATAGTAAAGTAATTATGGATAAATTCCTATATACCATCTAATAGGGGTGTGCATGGCCATGAGTCTGACGATACAATACATATCACGATTCAATATATCACGATATATCTCGATACTAAAACATAGGAAGATATATTGTGATTTATCAATAATTACTTCTATTAATACAGTTAACTGCACTTTTACAAGAATGAAATTGTATGAAATAGAATGTATAAGCATATTTAAATCATCAGAACAGTGAATGCAACTAATTAATTTGTGAAAAATATTTAAAAAATCGATTCAGATGCATTTTGAATTGATTTGAGGATTGTGTAATGAAGTATCACGATATATCACTGAATCGATTTTTTCTTACACCCGTACTGTCTAATGTTTCAAGATGGAGATATTAGGATGTATTGAATTGTGACATGCGTATTATTATATCTATTGTGTAGAATTCAATGCACACCCATATAATACTCCTATAATACAGGAAGTGCTTCTAAACCAAATTTAAAAGGTAGCGGTTGACTTGAAAACTTAACTGGAACACTTTTTGAGCTTTGGCGACGCAGATGGACTAATGGGCTCTATTCACGTTTACGTCACAAAACTGGAAGACGTTTCGGAAACATGCGGGTGATGACTTCCTTTGGGCTCTGTTAGCTTTAGTAACTATTAAAATGTCCACGTTTTCTTCGTCTAGACGTCATTCTGCCCTACAAAGGTAAAACGCTGCGAGTTAATGTCATTCTGGGGGGTATTGGAGACCTCCTTTATCATGTGAATAAATATCGTGAGCCAGTTTGATTGTTTTAACGTGAAAATAAAAAGCCACGACAACCGTAACATCCAAAACCACACGAGAAAACGGCGGAACAGTGGAACAGCTATTTTTCTCAGTTTCACACTCTGGCAAGTTAAGGTCTTTTCAATAAATTGCCTAATAATTTGTGTATTATAATTTGTCAAGCTTAATTTATAAAAACACTCTTCATTTCCCCATGAAAAGCTTTGGCAGGATGTGAAGACGCTGCTGCTGAATCCACATTTTTATCCCAACGCCCAGTGTCGGTAACTTCACTGAAAGCCGTTATCGGCATGTTTCAAAACGCCTTTCGGTAAATGTGAATAGAGTTTATAATGAAGGATTACTCAAAAAAGAGCAAAACACAACTCCTGGTGTTTTTGATGAGGACTTTTGGGTAATTTAGGACTTTCAAAATCTCAGAAAAGTCGATTTTTGCAGTACAGGTCAGTTTACTCAAATAGTTTTTTACTCGTACTTGAATTTGAGCCTGATATTATTTTGAAGTAACTCGACTCTTGTATGTGATTTGGTCCGTGCCGTCCATTGGTCCAGCGCTAGAGGTTTGACGTGTTCCTCCTCAGATCCCGGGGCCAGAACACAGAAAATAGTCCCTTCCAATTATCGAGAGGTGAGTGTGTGTGTGATTCAAAGCTGAGTCACGACATGTTTCAGAAAGAGAGGAAGAGAGAGAGTGGAAGAAAGATGGAAAGAAAGAGGGAGAGGGGAAGAAAAGAACAATAGGAAAGAGATGGAGAGAGAGAAAGGGGGTAAAGAGGGAAAAAGAATGAGGACGATTTGAAGAAAAAAAGGGGAGAGATGGGGAAGGGGGAGGAGAGAAAGGAAAGAGAGGAGAAAAAAAGATGGAGAGAGAAAGAAAAGGCTATAGAAAGATAACGGGGAGCAAAAAAGAGCGGGAGACAGGAAAAGGTGACCTTGTAAAGATGGATTCGCGCGATATTTGTGATTTCACAAACTCAGGAGAATCCATTTTGAGAGACTCCCTCTGTAAGGTTCTCCCAGCCGCTACGAGCCAATCACAGAGCAGGATCTAGCAGCGCACAGGCCAATCACAGCGCAATATACAAAACAAACGTACTTTAGTCTATTTTAGTGTAAATACAGATGGTTTAGTTTGTGAAAAGAACGCAGAAGGTCAGAGCTTTGTGTATTTGTGGAGAGAAACGCCTGTGATTTTCTCTCAAACCTTGATTTTTTTTGTTTGTTCTGCTGTTGTGACGCTTCAACCAAAGATGCGAATAATTGTCGTGACGATCTGGCTTTTCCTGATCACTCGCCGAGAGCCGTTCAGAGCGATAAAGGAGGAAGTTCGAAAAGAGAGATGCTGAAGATGAAGAAACAAAAAGACATCAGAGGTAGTTTTGTACAAATGAGCCACGCCTACGTTTAATATTAGTGCTTTGAGTTTGACTAAATGCGTTTATTTGCAGCATAAAATCATTTTCTGTGTAATTGTGTGAATATATAGTCCTATTTTATGCCTAGGTGTGGTTCAGTTTCCATTTTTCATTATATTTTCCAAACAAAAACAATCGAGGTGAGGTGTTTAAGGTTCCAAGTTTGATTCTCTGAGCGCCCGGGTCTTTCTGTAGTCTGAGTTCTATGTTCTCCTTGTGTCTGGGTGGGTTTCCTCCGGGCTTCAACAATCAATTCAACACTCGTGAGGACGTGAGGAGGTCCTGACCGAGTCCTGGTCAAGATCCGGAGATGCAAATTCACGATGGGGATAAAAAAAATAAATAAATAAAAACATCCCAAGAAATCAACGCTAACCAAGCAACTGATGATATGATTTTTTTTCCCTTGTGATAGAAGTTGATGTTATGTAGTGACTGTTAATGTACGTTCATTCTGTTACACTTTTTTTATTTTTATTTTTTATGAGAACTACCCCAGAAAGTCTATGTCTGTGCACAGGCAGACTAAAGGCCACTACACACTACAGGATTTTTCGGTTTTAAATGAAAAATCCTGCAGACACGGGGAAAATCTTATGAGATGTGACCAACAATCTGACTTTACTCATTTCATATTAAATGCTTGTAAAAAGAGAACATTTATAATTGGACGATACAAAAGCTTTGGTCAGACTCAGACCCTCAGACTCTCTCAGACTTTCAGAAACCTCGGCTAGATGCTTATAGACTCTTTGACCTTTTGCCTTTTGTCACTCTGATGCCTTGAATCATGTGGTACACCATTAAAGGTACCGTAAGGGCAATCTACGGGCCTCTGCGCTTGTTTTTTTCATTTTTGCAAAGATATAACAGAAGTCAACAGAGACTTAAAATCTCAGATTGCAAAAACTGCAGCGGGATATGGCTGTGCAAATCATGCTATTTCCTGTCTACAGTAAAACCACTCGCTTTGAGACTCTTAAGATCAGAGCTCTGCACTTTTAGTTTAGATCCAAGTCAAAACTGTGTTATTGTCATTTGTGAAATGTGGTGTAATACTTCAGATACATGATTTTTAAAGCATAAAGAGGCGATAAAGTCCACAGGAAGTAGAGTCACTATCGCTAATCTGCAGCTTCACCTCGACCCGTGCACTTGTGGATGGAAACAAACAAATGTGAAGAACGACACTATTTTTTTTTTACTTTGAAAGAACACTTCAAACTGGATTTATAGCGCAGTTTTTGGACTGGATGTCATTATTTGCGGAGGAGAATTTCTACGAATGAGAAGCTGCACTTTAAACTTGTCATTATTTTCTCTATATCCTGAGTTCTTATGTTGCGTCTCTGCATCCGTCGCTCCTCTGTCTCTGTTTTATCGTCCGTTATCGTAGCGTTGTCCGATGTTTGGCGGTTACGATCTGACACCGACACCGCAAACACGACGAGCGCAGCGGCTTCAAAACCGCACAAATTCGAACCCCGAACTATGAGAGAAGAAATCGCCGCCAAAATCGAGCGAATTCTCCGACCTTAACGGAGATCTTTAAATAGAGAACAGAGAGAATGCACAGCGATGTCTACATTCCACAGCTCCCGCAGATGACTGGCAGCTGCCCCGGTTTCACTCTCTCTCGGCGGCCGGGACGAGCACTTCTGTTACCGTAGAGACGCAAGTAAACGCTAAAACATGTAAAGTCCCGTCAGACACGCCCGTTCTGACAAAACTCGACACCAAACGTGAAAACTCAGGTGACTAAATGTGAGTTCGGGTCGGAGAAGAAGGGAATAATTCAGGTCCGGGTAGAGCCGAAGGGAGGAATGAAAAGATGAGGAGAGACAGAAAGAGAGAACACAAGGTCACTGACAGAGCTGAAACATCACTATCAACTCACTATATCCTCCCACGAGAGCAACTGGGTGGGAAAGAGGGAAGAGAAGGAGGGTAAAGGGGAAGAGAGGAAAGAGAGAAGAAGAAGAAGAGGGAGAGGCAGGGAGAGAGGGGGAGTGAGGGAGATAGAAAAGGAGAGAGGGGATGATGAGGGGGAGAGACAAAGAGAGAAGGCGAAAGAGGGAGGATTTCAAGAGGGATGGAGAGATAGAAGTGGGGGAGGGAGAGATAGAGAGAGAGAAGAAGAGAGAAGGAGAAGAGAGAGAAGATGAAAGAGAAGGAGAGAGAGAAGAGAGAAAAGGAGAAGAGAGAAAAAGAAAAGAGAGATGAGAGAAAAGAAAAAGAGAGAGAAGAAGAGAGAGAAGAAGAAAGAGAGAAGAGAGGAAAGGAGAAGAGAGAGAAGAGAGAAGCAGAGAGAAGAAGAGAGAGAAGAGAGAAGAAGAAGAGAGAGAAGAAGAACAGAGAGAAGGAGAAGAGAGAAGAAGAAGAGAGATGAGAGAAAAGGAGAATAGAGAAGAAGAGAGAGAAGAAGAGAGAGAAAAAGAAGAGAGAGAAGAAGAAGAGAGAAGAAGTTGAAGAAGATGAAAGAGAGAAGAGAGGAAAGGAGAAGAGAGAGAAGAAGAGAGATGAGAGAAAAGGAGAATAGAGAAGAAGAGAGAGAAGAAGAGAGCAAAATGTTTAACCTGGTTTAGATCAGATTAGGAGAATAATTGAACAGAGAGAAGAAGAACAGAGAAGAAGAAGAGAGAGAAGAGAGAGAAGAAGATGAAAGGGAAGAAGAGAGAGAAGAGAGAAAAGGAGAAGAGAGAGAAGAAGAGAGATGAGAGAAAAGGAGAGAGAAGAAGAGGGAGAAGAAGAAGAGAGAAGAAGTTGAAGAAGACGAAAGAGAAGAAAGAGAGAAGAGAGGAAAGGAGAAGAGAGAGAAGAAGAGAGAAGCAGAGAGAAGAAGAGAGAGAAGAAGAAAAGAGAGAAGAAGAACAGAGAGAAGAAGAACAGAGAAGAAGAAGAGAGAGAAGAGAGAGAAGAAGATGAAAGGGAAGAAGAGAGAGAAGAGAGAAAAGGAGAAGAGAGAGAAGAAGAGAGATGAGAGAAAAGGAGAGAGAAGAAGAGAGAGAAGAAGAAGAGAGAAGAAGTTGAAGAAGACGAAAGAGAAGAAAGAGAGAAGAGAGGAAAGGAGAAGAGATAGAAGAAGAGAGTAGAAGAGAGAGAAGAAGAAAAGAGAAGAAGAAGAGAGAGAAGAGAGAGAAGAAGATGAAAGGGAAGAAGAGAGAGAAGAGAGAAAAGGAGACAGAAGAAGAGGGAGAAGAAGAGAGAGAAGAAGAAGAGAGAGAAGAAGTTGAAGAAGACGAAAGAGAAGAAGAGAGGAAAGGAGAAGAGAGCTAAGAAGAACAGAGAAGCAGAGAGAAGAAGAGAGAGAAAAAGAAGAGAGACAAGGAGAAGAGAAAAGTAGAACAGAGAGGAGAAGAAGATGAAAGAGAAGAAGAAAGAGAAGGAGAAGAAGAGAGAGCTGGTGCTGGTGGTGGAAAATGCATTTGTGACGCAGACATGAAGCTGAGGAACACTGCCAGATCTTTGATTTCACCATTTTAATAAAATATTTGTTTATCCATTTAACAGATGAGCTGATGGGCCCTGGTGCTGCTGATGAGGGGCCCCCTGAACCATAAAGATACACTGTGGAACTTTCTGGCAGGGGTCAAAAAATCGAAATAAAATATCACAAAAAAAATTACTTCTTACTGTGAGGTCGCCTCTCCGCAAATTGAATCTGTAATTTGGCTTGTAAGGCTCCACGGGCGTCCTCATGTTTACGGCCATACTGCGGAACATTCTACAAACATCTCCATGGAAACCAGCAGGTGACGGACCCTGCACCGGGCAAGTTACACGATGCACCTTTAACCTTAATACTTGCTGTTGATTTTGTTGATAGTTTTTACAGTTTTTACAGTTTTTAACACTATATGTGCTCCAAGAAACATTGAACTGATCTAAAATAAATACATAAATAAAAATGTAATAACGATACAACAAAATTTGAAAAAAAATTTGAAAAAAATTTAAAAAATTTAAATTGAAATGTGGATGTTTTTCTGCATTTTCCCTTGTATTTCAGCAAAATGTGTGTTGTCCCAGTATTATCTACTCTTGGGTTTAATATATATCCACTGTACTGTCTTTATTTCATTATAAATTCTTCTTTGTTCTTTGAAAGTTGTGGAAAGTTCTTAGAAACTCGTTGCAGTGAATAATGAGAATGCTCTGAATACAGAAGTTAAGAGAGGAATAACTTTGGACCTCTGCAAAATGTTTCAGATAAACTAGTTCTGTTTTTTTTTACATTTTTAAAAATCAGGCACAAAATCTAGATATTTAAACCGAGTACAGAGGACATTTTGAAGAGATTGCAACAAATCGGTTTATTTTTATGGGAAAAAAGTCACAAAATTATATAAGACACACTTTTTGGTCAATATTTTCCAAATTAACCAAACGTGAACTTTCTTCCTCTTCACATTATGTTGGGCAGTTTGAGAAAAGCCTGAGTAAATACACATATTTCCTTGAGTCCCGATGCGTCCAGAGAAACCGCAATGAAATATTCAACACTTTTATACATTTATTTATAATGAAGTACAGACCAGCGTAGGTCACAGCTGTGGAGGAGGGCGGGACAAGTGCAGACCTGGTTTAGTCCCGGTCTGGACCTGGTTGAGTTCTAGTTTAGACCTGGTTTAGTCCTGGTTTAGATCAGATTAGGAAGATTTTGTCTGTAGAGAAATTGAAAATAGTTTCTGAATGTAAAAAAAAAAAAAATAATTCAAGGGAGGTTTGGCTAATGGTGCTGGTTTAGACCTGGTTAAGTCTTGGTTTGGTTTAGCTCTGGTTTAGTCCTGGTCTAGTCCTGGTCTACATATGGTTTAATCCTTGTTCAGACCTGGTTAACTCCCTGTTTAGACCTGGTTTAGTCCTGGCTGAGTCTTGTTGTAGTTTAGTCCTGGTCTAGATCTGGTTTAGTCCTTGTTTAGTCCTGGTTTAGCCCTGGTTTAGTCCTGGTCTAGTCCTGGTCCATTCCTGGTCTACATATGGTTTAATCCTTGTTTAGACCCGGTTAACTCCCTGTTTAGACCTGGTTTAATCCTGGTTGAGTCTTGTTTTAGTTTAGTCCTGGTTTAGTCCTGGTCTAGTCCTGGTCTAGTCCTGGTCTAGTCCTGGTCTGCATATGGTTTAATCCTTGTTTAGACCTGGTTTAGTCCTGGTTTATTCCTGGTCTAGTCCTGGTCCATTCCTGGTCTACATATGGTTTAATCCTTGTTTAGACCTGGTTAACTCCCTGTTTAGACCTGGTTTAATCCTGGTTGAGTCTTGTTTTAGTTTAGTCCTGGTCTTTATCTGGTTTAGTCCTTGTTTAGCCCTGGTTTAGTCCTGGTTTAGTTCATCATCTCTGCTAGAAATTCACTTCCCGGGTGTTATATCAGGAAGTCTCCAAAATGGAAAATCAGCTCGTAAAACTGTTCACAATGGCGACGCTGTGTTCACGGTCCTTTCGTTAATAAATAAATCATTATGACCTCTTTCAGACTTTTCACGTGAATCGCAGAGGAAATACTAAAGCTATAACTCAAACGTGAGAAACATTGTCTACAAAATAATATCAAAATATAAATATAGCTGTTTTGAAAATGCTAAGTTAATATTAGCTGCTGATCACATGAACAGGCTGAACATCTTTTTTCCAATATCTGTGCTACAACAATCCACTGATGTAAAAAAAAAAAAAAAAAAAAAAAAAAAAAAAAAAAAAATTATAAAAAAAAAAAAAAAAAAAAAAAAAAAAAAGAAAAAAATATTACAAAAAAAAAAACAAAAAAAAAAGTAAAAAAAACATGTTAAAAAAATAAATAAATAAATAAATAAAATTGAAATATGGATATAGTCTGCATACAAATCAATACTTTAACATCTTTTTTTCCATGTATTTGAATAAAATGTGTCTTGCCCCAATTTAAGCAGCTCTTGGGTTCAGAATAAATCCACTGTACTGTCAGCATATCATTATAAAGAGTTTTATTGTCTTAGAATCAGGAAGTCAACATAGTCTTTACAAAGCAGTGGGCGGGTCTTAAACGTAGGAATTCTGTTTATATGTAAAGCTTAAGATTTTTTACTAACAGAATGTCTAAATGTACAAATAACACATTTTTGCAACGCATTTTAAATATATCGTAAGAGTAGTTATTGCTGCTGCGAAAACGAATAAGGATGAATAAATAAAGAAATTAGAAATGATGAAAAGGGCGTTTGAACAAAGACAAAATGGCGTCTTGAAAATAAGAGATTCAGGTTCGAAAGCCCAAACATGCTCGAATAAACTCTAAATACTAAAATTCTGGTCAATAAATGGTGAGGAGAAATAAGTATAATGTATGTGTAATGGTAAAAAAGATCTAAAAAGTTGATTTTGTAGAGAAATTTTGCATCATTTTATGCCATTTTTAAGCTCCAAACACCTTCACTAGAATCATTTTCAGCATTTCAGCCCTTGAATTGCCGATCTCAGCTGAACTAAAGGTTAAAAAAGTCTCCGTTAACTTGAAAACTACGACTTCGTGACATCACAAGGTGGAACGGAGCATTTTGAGCTTCGGTGAATGAAACAAAACACAACTCCGGGTCTGTTTTTGATGAGGTAACAACATTCTAACATGATTTGAGAGTCACTTTTGGGTAATATGGGTTGTTTATGGGCACTTTAAAACAATGGAATCAATATGCATGAAAAATATCAGGCAAAACGATTCTAAAAATGCAAAATAGACTATGCTTTTTTTTAGTTTTTTCTTTTTTTTCTTTAGCGTCGTCACGTTAGGAGTCGTTTCCTAAACCAATAAATCAAAATAACTACTTCCCGTTTGGCGTTATCCTCCATTCTCTCAATTAAAACCCAGTTAAACCGCGTATCTCATGTATTTTACTACCTCTGTGTATACACAACAGCCCATACACCCTTTAATTATCCATTAGACCCTTAAAAGGTTTCAAACATTAACATTAGAACGATTTTGTCTGTAGAGAAATTGGAAAAGGTCCCAAAATGTAAAAGAATAAATACATAAATCAAGGTAGCTAATGCTTCCTACTCAGATACACCGTTAAAAGGCGTATTTTGTCACTTTTATTGGTGGAGGGTTCGTCGTCTGCTTGTTTCTATGGAGACTGGAATGTCCCACAGTGCGACATTAAACAGCTCTACTTTACATTTGTTCATTTATTCAATCACAGGTGCTCAAGAATATCAAGAAAAACAGGCATTCTGACGGCGAGCGGGGTCGCCTCTCCGCGGATCTGACCTGTAACTTGGTCCGGTTTGGTCCCCGAGAAGATTGAGAGGTTTCATTTAATGCCATACTAAGAAACATTCCAGAAAAAGCAATAACGTCTCCATCAGAAGTTCGCGTTAATACATTTTCTTCGCAAGTGTAACATTGTATTAATATATTGTTTAATATATCTGCAAATGACAAACTGTTGTGCGGTCGTCACGAAACAAAAATTTCAAATCTAAAAAAATTCGCGAGAAAAGTTACAGAGTGCATCTTTAGCAAATGGGATTAATAATATATAAAAAAAATAACAGACTATCCTATTTTATTTTATTTTTTTGCATTGTGCGGTCGTCACGAAACAAAAATTTCAAATCTAAAAAAATTCGCGAGAAAAGTTACAGAGTGAATCTTTAACCAATGGAATTAATATATATTTTTAAAAAAATCAGACTATCCATTTATTTATTTTTTTTTTTGCATCATGCGGTCATCACGATACTAAAACTTTGAAACTAAAAAAATTCTCGAGAAAAGTTACAGAGTGCATCTTTAGCAAATGGAATTAATAATAATAAAAAAAAAAATAACAGACTATCCTATTTTATTTAAGTTTTTTGCATTGTGCGGTCGTCACGATACTAAAATTTCGAAACTAAAAAAAAATCTCGAGAAAAGTTACAGAGTGCATCTTTAGCAAATGGAATTAATAATATATAAAAAAAATAACAGACTATCCTATTTTATTTTATTTTTTTGCATTGTGCGGTCGTCACGAAACAAAAATTTCAAATCTAAAAAAATTCGCGAGAAAAGTTACAGAGTGAATCTTTAACCAATGGACATTTAGTCATTTCCCAAACAAATAAATCACCATAACTACTTCCCAATAGTATCAAAATGAGTATCTCATTTTAGTATCCGATTTTCGATACTTTTGACAACCCCAATACAAATACAAATATACAAATACAGGTTTACATACGCTCTCTATCCAGAAAAGGAAAGTTCGGTTTACCCAAATGATACACTCAATTACAGTAACGTAAGTGCATTTTAAAGTGTCTGTTCTGTTCATTACACCTGCGCGGAGAGACCAAACTGCGCCCTCTAGCGTCTCCCCAAACTTGTATCGATCCCTTCTCCTTCGCGACAATCTCTCTCATCTGATCTAATTCACCGTCCTGATCCGCGTAACGTAACTCGCCATTTTACGCCACATCTGTCACGTATTTTTTACCGAGCGGGAAAGTAACGAGTGACCTTCACGCACGACGCACCAGATTTCTAGGCGATAATCGTAAAGTCGAGAGAAAGAAAGACACGTTGTTTTGCGTAATTGTGCGTAACGAGCGGTCAGAAGGTAAAGACGCGAAATGGAACGGGAGGAAAACGAGCGGCTGTGGTGGGTTAGTCCTGGTTTAGTCCTGGTTTAGTCCTGGTTTAGTCCTGGTTTAGTCCTGGTTTAGAGCGGGGTTAGTCCTGATTTAGTCCTGGTTTAGAGCGGGTTTAGTCCTGGTTTCTGAATGGTTTGGCGCTGTAGTACTGTAGTAACACATGTCGCTACTCAGTCCAGATTTAGTCCTCTTTAAGTCCTGGTTTAGTTCTCGTCTAGTTCGGAACACATCTGTCTTTTCGTCCTGGTTTAGTCCTGGGTCAATCCTAATTTAGTCTTGGTTTAGTCCTGGTTTAGTCCTGGTTTTGCGCTCAATGGTTCCTTCCCAAATAATGGCAAATTCATTCACACATACCTCCTGGTTCCAGCCTTGGGTTAGTCCTATTTTAGTCCTGGTTTTACTCCTGGTTTAGTCCTGGTTTTACTCTTCTACTCGACATTAGAACAGATGAAAACAATGTGCACGTACAGCGAGCAGCGTGCGTGAAGAGTTGGCGGTAAAGATATAGTCCTGGTTTAGTCCTGGTTTAGTTCAAAATACATCTAGAGCCTTTTCGGCCTAGTTTCATCCTGGTTTATTAACAGTTTTGCCATTTTTAAAGTCCTGATTTAGTCCTGCTTCACGAACGAACTGTTTTGTGCTTGTTTAATCTTAAATACACGCCTCAGTCCTACTATAGTCCTGGTTTAGTCCTGGTTTAGACCTCGTTTAGTCTAGTCCTGGACACATTTAGAGCCTTTTGGTGCTGGTTTATTCGTGATTTAATCGTTTTAGCCTTGGTTTAGTCTTGCTTTAGTCCTGGTTAATGAGCGAATTGTTTGGATCTAATTACTCAGTTAGTCCAGATATAGTCTTGGTTTAGTCCTGGTTTAAGCTTGGTTTTTCCCCTTCTCCTCAACACAAAAACGTAACCAAATAAACACCAGACGCACGTTGGGGGTGAAGCGTGCGTGTAGTAGAATAAGGTGGAAAATACTCACAGGGAGAAGCGGCGGACGCGGCGTGAAGAGTTGCGCCAAACGCGATGAGGGCGCGGAACAGAAGCGGCAGCAGACGCGGTAGATCCATGCCCGTGCCCGTGCTCGTACAATCCACAGCGAATGTCATTTCATCCCGACTCCGCGAACGAAAAGAGCGAAAAGTCAGCGAAAAACAAGGCGAAAAAGCATGAGCGGAGATTGGAGAGGTGATTACGCGTAAAAAAAAAGTCCCAAAAGGCGAAGACGGGAGGAGGTAAAGAGGGGATAAGGAGGAGAGCGCAGTT
>KN492124.1:413-16729 GCA_000787155.1 Scartelaos histophorus
ATGGATTTGACAAAGTGAAAAGGTTTCTACACACAAGAAATGCAGAAGCTGATGGGTTTGTTATATCTATGACAACACAATTAGCGTTCATTTTCCTAATAAACCTACTGCACATCGCATCAGGTTTGTGAAGTAGAAAATTACTTTGTATTATACTTTTATATAAATATGGAACAAGGATGACTGCTATATTAAAAGGTTTGAATTGAGAGATAATGTTTCCCTGAATTAATTTCTCTTCATTAGAAAAAGATACGTTTGGATTTAAAAACATTATTTTCCTTCCATTTGTAAATGCAATGATTAGGGAACATGGTTTTCATAGTTAAATTGAATTGAAGGTTAAGAAACTTTACGTAAATGCACAGTGTGTACAAAAGGGGAATATTTGCAGTTACGTCTTACTTAAAAACAGCAATAGCACTGGTCCCAAGCTTTGTCCTTGGGGTCATTCTTGGAGCAATAATGCAATTTTCTTATTAGTTTCAACTATTGTAGAAAGTAGAAGTAGCACAAGACCAACAAAGACAGGTGAGACTGCTTATTTTCTATATACAATTTTATTTATTGACTATAGTGTTTAGGGTCTTGGACAGGTTTCTCACTTATGTCATTACACTGAATGACATGAGGGAAAAATGGTTTATGGTGGTGAAGACAAGAAATGGAGAGACTGAGGAGGCTCTTGGTTCTGCGGTGAAGATGCAAAAAGGACGGCATTATACATGTGATCATTGGAATTTGTTTTGCAGCAACATTTTCTTTGTTTTTTTACCGTCTTTTAGTCTTCACATGAATTTGTAAGCATTGATTAATTTTCTTGAAAAAATGCATTCTGAGGAGAAAAAAAAATACTTTGTAATAGTTGGAGGAAATAGTTTGCAGAAGAATTGAAGCTAAAAGAAAGTTGAAGATTAAGACCAATAATTTAACGTTCAGTGAACAATAGAGCTGCCGCTGTTTAGTCTTAATCAATAACACGTTGGATTTACTTTCAAAAACAAGTAGTATTTAGTAAATTTTGTTTTGCTTGGATGAACTGTAGCAGCTCAATCATGAACAGCGAAGATGATGTGAGACTCACGTTCAGTTCTGTTTAGTTGTGTGTATCAATGAAGCTCTCTACACTTGCTTATTATGATTATTTTTTATGTTTTATTCCTGAAAGTCTCTAAACCGCCAAGTTATTAAAACTGTTAGCTTACGGAGGCGATGTCAAACAGGGTCCAGGAGACTTGATGTAGTTGCGTATGGTTACTTTATTTCTGGCTCGAGCAGATGCAGATACAGGTCATCATTCAGTGGTCTCCTCAACACATCTCTATCAAACCGTCTCTATAGCACAGTGGAAGCGGGTCCCTTATATTGCCGTCTTGGCCTGCCTCACATTGTTTTACAGCACTTGTTTTCTGTTATACTTGTTTTACAGCACCTGTTGTTTTACAGCACCCCTTGTTTGACTGCACCTTGTGGTTATCTTATATTTATACAATAGTAGCATTGTTAAGAGTGCCCCGAGTCTATGCATATTCTTAACAGATACTCTTCAGTACAACAAGAATGCCCCTTTCTCTAAACAGATCCTTAACAGGAATGCTCTTCAGGATCCGAGCAGACCACTGACCACACCTTCAATTTATGTGTCAACCATACATGTGCTGGTTTCTTTAACATTAAATCATTAACACACAGAGGATACATAAAATAATGAAATTCTACGAAGATATTTCTCACAAAACACATGTACTTCTTGGTGTGAAAACAACCTTGTGCGGGATATTAGTGACCACATAGCTGGTCAGCTTCTGCAATGTCTTTGATCTCTTAATAATAACTATTTAATTTTTGGAAAATTCTACAAATAAAAAGAATTAAGGAAAATATACTTCCAGAACTGGAGCTGAAATGGGTGCAAAATTGTGCAAAATAATTTAGATAAACTTAAACTTATCCTATATTACACAAGATTTACTCCTGAGAACTTTAAGTCATGTTAAACAGTTTTTACCCCCTCAAAAACATTCCTGGAGTTTTGTTTCGCTCTTACATGTTTGAGTAACTCTGCATTATGACTCTTGACTGCTTCCCCAAAGTTCAAAATGCTCTGTTCCACCTTGTGATGTCATGCTGTAGTTTTCAAATGAACAGCTACAATTGACTTCTTGTGGAGGAAAATAAAGAATAGAGAAAAGAACAGAAAATAGGAGAATAAAGGCATAAAAAACATATCCCCCATTTTAAACAGGCCGTAAAAAGCAGAATGCTCTTGGAAATACGAACACAGTATTTTCTTCCATGTCGAGGCCACGTGCTCGTAAGACCCCAGCTCAAAGTGCTCTGACCCAGAACCGCCACGACAGACTGTAGAGCTTTAAGTCCTTGAGCAAATTCAGCCTCACTGTTTCTATTGGCCACACACGAGGAGCCGGAGAGGAAACCTGTGGATGACACTTTCAAATTCACTCTCATATTCACAGTTGAAATGATACGAGAGTGCACAATAGCAGGGTGTTGGATTCCAGCAGTGCCAAGAGAGTTATATTCATACCAATATCTGTAAGAATATAAACTGAAAAGGAACAAAAAAAGGAAAGATGTCGCCAATTCCTACGGTTCCTATAACCAACAATACATCATCAGGGACCTCAGGGAAGTCACTCTATACAGTAAACAGGCTTATGCTCTATTAGTAACTCCACATTCTCTAAGCCTATGTGCAGTTTTGATTATACTTTCAAAAGAAAATATATTTTAATTAAGAAAAATGAACATGGAAACCAGCAGCTCTCTGTCTCTGCTGTTTGAGAATATCTTTAACCTTATCGCTATATGATTCACAGTTTTTATCTTTCTGGTATTATTTGTTTATCGTTTTTTTGGCGTTTTTAATATGTGTTCCATAAAGCGTCTTAGAGTCTCTTGAAATAAATAAAATGTGTTACTCCCTATGTGTGTTTTTCTTTGTTTATGGCTTTTCATGTGGAAGACATGAAATATACAATGCAAGCATTTTGGAATTATGTAGCAAAGGGGGAAAAAAAGTGAAATTACTAGTTACAGCTAAATAAAAAAACATATTTTCTATTCAGATTCCTCAAAGCCACCCTTTGGTTTATTGGCACTGCTGCAAACCGTGATCTTTTTAATAGTTACCTGACAGTGAGTGCCCTGTCAGAGTCAAGGAATACAGAGTGTCCAAGGCAGAGACTGTATATATAAATGGACATAGCTAACCCGCTAGCCGCCGAGTTAAAATATGAAGCGATCACGGCCGTGCTTCCAGTTCCATCGACAAAATATTTCCCCTCTCCCTGTATGAACCCATATTTATCCACTCTCTATGATCTTAATGGTTTTATTTCACTGTTTTGTTCGTAAATAAATTCCTATTCTTAATATGGAACTGGCTCATGAATAAATGCCGGCCTCGATGAGCTTCATTTGACTAGACCTGATTGCCAACTTCTTTAAACAGTGTATGTTCCACGGTACACAGTAAAAGTGTTAAAATTGACTCTCACAGAATCAATTTGAACATTTTCTCAGGGTTTATATGAGTCCAATCTGTTCTAGAGTTAATTTAACATTTTTGGAAATGTTAATTAAGTAACACTGGACCAGTTTAAGCCCAAAATTAAGAGTTATTTTAACATTTTGAGGGTAAATGGGACGTAAAACTACTCTGGCTGGAGTTTGAAGTGGTGAGTGGAAGGTGCTAAACTAACACCTAAAGGAAGTTGAATTAACACTAGTTGGAGTTTGTTTGCTGAAGTTTCTGTGTAGTGATCCAAAAAAGAAATCTAAAACAAGCTTAGAGTTTATTTTTTGTTATCTACATTTCAGATTTTGATGCCTTTGGGGCCAATCTGTACTAATAGTCATGAAAACAAAGAAAAAACATAAATGAAAAAGTGAGCCCAAACTTTTAACTAGTCGTGTACATTTCTTTTGACTCTCTCAATATTAGCTCTGAGCGGAATTCAGAATTCTGCAAAAAAAAAACAAAAAAAAAACTGTTGAAAACTTTTTATTCAAAAGACAAAATTCATCTGCTGAGCTCTTTGTTTGTCTTTATTTTCTACCAACAGAGCTGCTCTTTGTATTTTTAATAATTCAAGCTGAAACTTTGGTTTTTAGCGTTGTGAAAATATCTCTGGAGACTCTACGTTTGGAAAAAATAGTCAATACATAAAAAAAAAAGTGAAATGTACGGGAAAAGTGGATATAGGATTGCTGCAAAATACATTAGCAGTTGTGAAATTACACTGCGATTTCACGGTACAAACCACGGCAACTAATTCACTCTGACAAATAGAGCTTGTTGCTTCAAAAACTTGAGATGCATTATCAAAAAAGAGAAATGAGCAAACATTTTCATAAGCAGCAATAACATTCACACATTATAGTTTAGAATACATTCATATAAGTCAGAGTTTAGTATTTAGCAACTTTAAATATCCAATGTTTGGGATGTTGGGATCTCTGTTTTGTCTCTACTTGAATGTTTCTGTTTTGTTTTGTCTATATTTGAATGTTACTTAACGTTTACTTGGTTTGCACTTTTCTTTTTTTCTTGTCGTTTGCACATTTTCTCTTCTTTTTTTTAAATGTTTTTAAATGTTTGCACTGATGTGGGAGAGGACAGCAATTTCATCTGTGCTATATATCTTGTATGTATATGCACATGTGACAATAAAGAGAAATTTAATTGAATTCGAATTTGAATTGAATTGAATAACATTTAATGCATTAGTAGTTGCACAATGTGAACTCAGTTGCAGCTTATTTCTTCCAGCATTTCAGGTGTAAACATCACAAATATCTTCTAGTATTTTTCCTTCAGTCACCATTTAATGACTTTAGCTCCACCATTGTTCTAGCCTTGCCCAGAGCTGTCAAACTTTACATAATTTGGTCCGACAATGCAGCAATAGAGCAACGGAGGCCCATAAAGAGAAGGTCAGGGTGGCTTAACAACATGATGACGTACTGGAGCTCATGGCAAAGAGGACAGCATATTATCCTCTGTCAAACGTAACTCTCTGAAGTGTGTGTTGTACAGTGGTAACCATGGAGATGCCTGTAAAAATAGATGGACAGACAACAAGCATCATTTTTAATTAAGTCATCAAAAATAAGGACTTCATGTTCTTAGTTGGAAATCCAGTCATAACAATAGTTTGATGCATCTGCGATAAAGATGTGGACAAACTGGGACTTGAGCAGGAGATCTTCTACTCGATGTGTTCCATAATGAGCAGTTTTCATCATTTAAGTGGCACTATGTAACTTTTCTGGAGAAAGCAGGTGACACCACTAGTCAAGATCATATTTGCAAAGATGTGACCCCGTTTATGGTCAGAATGCATGTTACTCCAGTGAATACCAGTAAAGTTGAATCAATATGAGATAGAACAGTGTAATGCCAACCTGTGGAACATTTTAAGCAAATTTCTGGATCCAAGCAGGTGACACTCCAGAAAAGTTGCATAGTGGACATTTAAAATAAAGAATTAAAGGTTTAACAGGCCCAAATTAACTGTTTTCTGTCTATATTATAATGTTTCCTCATCACAAACATACCCAGAGTTGTGTTTTGTTTCATTAACACGTGTTCAACTCACAAATCCTGTATATTTAGGCTGAATTCTTCTCTCAAACAGAAAATACTCCACCTTGTGATTCATGTGGCAGTAGGAAGTGCTCCAATTGCATAAACCTTAGTTGGCATCATGTGGATAACTGCACATCAATACACAGCAAAAACTGGAGGGTTAATATATTGCAGTTGTTTTCAACACAAAAAGTGTTCTTTTAAGTATTTGAGTATATTTTTTAAGGTAAATGGGGGTTTGAGTTGGGGTTATTTGCCAGAGTTTATATGGTTGAAGTTAATTCATCAGACTTAATACTTCCACTAGTGTTCATTCAACTTTTTCTAGTGTTAATTTGCCACCCCCACCACTTCACACTCCCACAAGAGAAGCAATTTTGTACCTAATTTCATCTTGAAATGAACTAAAATAAAGTGTACAAATAAAACACCCCTCTGTGGTTTTTAGCTAAATCAGGATAACCCTACAAAGTGTTATTCACTTACTCTCAAAACGTTAGTATAACTCTTGATTTCAGGGTTAAACAGGCACTTTGGTCCAGTGTTACTTAATTAACATTTCCAAAAATGTTAAATTAACTCTAGAACAGATTGGACTCATATAAACCCTGAGAAAATGTGGAAATTGATCTTGTAAGAGTTAATTTTAACACTCCACTTTTTGCTGTGTACCAAACAACAGGCAAAATGTGGTGGTTAACTTGAAAACTACAGCTTCATGACATCACAAAGTGGAACAGAGCATTTTGAGCTTTGGGGATGTGAACTGACTAATAATAAAGGGAAACATATGTGAATAAAACTAAGCAACTTCATGGGTGTTTTTGACATTTTAATGTGGCTTAAAGCTGACATGAGTAAAATTAAATCTACATTCTGTTACCATGGTATTGGCCCACACAATGTCAGATTTAATCTTCATTTATAGCAAAACTCCCACTAAACTTTCAATGACCTTGAGATAGAAGATGGCATATTTCTTAGCACAGCCCTTAACACATAACATCCATCCTGCAATTTTGAAATATGAATCAAGACATAAATGCAATAAATAACGATAAAACATATCCACAGAGGCCAAAACACAGTCTTTCAATTCAGGAAGGGTCAAAATCTAAGCCAAAAAGCACATTACACTGACAAAAAGCAAACACTATTTTATTATTGGAACAAAACATCAATAAGCACTGAGCAAAGATAACACTTTTAGCAAATCAAAAACAAATAACTCTATTGAACCTGCTTCCAAAATTAGCAGTTTTATTACCACAGCTCAGTAAAAAAAAAACAATCATAAAATTCAATTGGAAAAAATCAAAAAGTGTTCATTCTGGTGTCACCAAAGGCCCGCACAGTGAATGAAAACTAGCACGCTTTGAACATAACCTCAGATGAATAGTTCACACTGTGGCACATAATGGGGCCATTTCAGTTCTATTCAGCAAATAAAAAGACGTGTTTTTCATTTAATTACAACTGGTGGTATTTGGCTTGTAAACACACAAAAGCAACAAAATGTGGCGAGCCTTGACTAAATCTTTGAAACTGCCGCACAGACATACAGCCAATTTAACAGTGAAAAAGCTCCACGCATGCTGCTTTTCCTCACAAGCAATAAGAAGACAAAGTATTTTACAGTATATAAACAGTGTGTAACATCAATCCTACGCTGATTTGTCAATATGAGGTACAATTCATTACAACTATGTCCTATTTGTCTCTGAAAAAGCGATACCGGGTCGATCATTTGCACACATTATGGTTGTCAATACTGGTTGCTATACTGACTAATTGTTCAATATATAAAAGCTGGAACTATAATTTTTTCGGGTCAGTTTTTTATCGCGTTTGCATTTATTTTCTTTGCAATAATGAGGAGATTTTCGCCATTTTTATGTAATGCAATAAGATTTGAGCTGTAGAAAGTAGAATAAATCACTTCTATAGCTAATTAAAGGGTCATTCTGACATTTTTTGTAGCAGCGCCGACGTTTTGAGTATTGTCTGTTTCAAAACTGATTTACTTAAGCCTGTCACGATAATTACAATATCAACTTAACGTTCAATATCAGTGGTGGAAGGTAACGAAGTACAAAACTAAAAGTGCATAGTGGATACTTTTTACATTTACTTCATTACATAAAGTGGTTAAGATTTTTTTTATTTATTTTTTTGCTCATTTAATAGGAGTTTCCAATCCAACTTTGAGCGACATCACGCACAAAAACACAAAAATGGCTAGAAAAAAAAAAAATAAATTGTTTAAATCACTTAGAATGAGCAAAATAATTTTTCAAATTCACTACATTTCATAATTTAATTGTTTAAGTTTATGTTTTGATTACATATTTAAACAGGTGCTTTAATACTTTTACTTAAGTAGATTTTTTCATGTGATACTTTTACTTGAGTAACTTTTTCCACTTATATCTATACTTTTACTTAAGTAACAAAACTGAGTACTTCATCAATCACATTTCAATATAAAAAATTTGGAACAATATACTTTTTAGAGTTGATATTTATCCGTGAACTTTTTCTATGCTCTACTGGGAAATTTGTGGTTATTTTTTTGGCTATAGGAAAAGATTTAACACAAACTAAGAAGTAAAGTGTTTCATTCTTCACCTTTAAATAACATTGTTTGAAAGCTGAGAAATCTAATCTGGAAAGCTCCGCGGGACGTATTGGAAATCCTATTTATCCAGTTCCTCCGAAAGCTACACGCAGTTTCTCTCTAAAGCTCACATTTCATGATTAAGTTTTGCAAACAGATTAATGACTCATTGTTCCTTTTCCTTAAACAAAAAGGGACCGGCAAACTGAGACCTGCGTGAGTCTCTCTTCAAATCGTCTTTCAATTCAATCTAATAAATGCGTGTTCTCCGATTCGAAAAAGGGTTTCCGGGGGACGCGATCAATGGTCACAGACCAAACCAATCAAAGAAACATCAACAGACTAACAACACTGGCTCGAGCAAACGGGCTGCTGATTTTTCATAACGCACGAGCATACAAAAGGATCCATGTACATTTGATGGTTTCCAGAGAATAAGATGAAATAACCAGACAATTTTGCTTTCACGCGTTTTTTACAGCAGATAGACTGTACATTGTGGCATAGCAGCTGGAGAGAATACAGTGTTCTAGTCACATTTTAGTTTATTTAACAGTAATAGCACGGGAACAGCATGGACACAGCATGGTAACTGGAATTGCTTTGTTTCTACGTATGTACCTTGGTCATTTATAGACGTCATGCAGCGTTTAGTTTGGCGATGACCAGTAGCAAACATCTACCCTTTAATTAGACTTTATTAAATGTGCAACATGTAACGTTCTGGTTGGGGGTCCATCACCTGCCTGTTTCTATGGATATGTCATTTCTCTGGCTGGTATGACGTTAAACAGCTCAACCTCACATTCATTCAATTACATTTGGTTTTAAAGCTAAAAAAAACAACAAAAAAAATGAGCTGACTTGCCTCTTCAGAGATTTCACCTGTAAACTGAGCTCTTAACCCTGTCTTAATGTTATCAAATACATGAAGTTGTAGTTTGCGTCATTCACACTTGTTTAATTATTCTATAAAGGCACCATGTTATGCTATTTTCTGATCTGTTATCATGTTTTCTCAGCACAAACAGACCTGGAGTTATGTTTTTTTCACATAGGTTTAAGACACAAAACCTGAATTCTTCTCTCCACCTTGGGATGTCATGAAATAATATAGAAAGTGCTCCCCTGTGTTTTTAAAACCCATACACCTTACTAGAATCATTTGGATAATTTCAGCTTTGGAATTGCGGAAAAAACTGAGCATTTTGAGCTTTGGAAGTGTAGACAGACGCATCATAAATGACTTAAATGTGTGAATGAAACAAACCAGGACTCCAGGTGTTTGATGAAGTAACATTAACATAACAAGGCCTAAAGCTCACAGTAAAGTCAATTTTGTTAATTATGGGACCGTTAATGCATAGTTGTCTTCTGAGCAATAAAAAAATGCGCAAATCAATCAAAAATCAATTAAATGTTGCCCAAATTGTTATTGTTGTATTGCAGGTACAAAATTCTCTATACACTTAATAAGCCTGTGAGAGATTTGGGGACTGGTTCTGCAGTCAGACTGTGCTCAGAGTGAATGCATGGCTCTATTAGCCTGGCGTTCATGTTGCTAAGTGACTTTATTTGTTTATTGTTCATTTCCGTTGCTGAAAACAAAGGGATCTCCAATGCTTAAAAGCCTCATTTGAAACAGAGGTGTAGTTTATGCAGTTTAAAGAGTGTTTTTCATATGTAGTCATTATTTAACAAAGAAAATGTGAAACAATTTACCCAAGGTGAGGAAACATGTGTTTATAAGGGAATTAAAGCCACAAAAATGCAGTCTGAAAAATTCTTAGTGACCTTTTTGTTAAAAATTAGTCAAGTCTGTATTCACATTAGCATGTACTATTTTTTTTTTTTTTTTTTTTTTTTTTTAGTTGGGTCCTTGTTTTTTTTTTAAAAAAAAAAATGGGTCCATCAGTATTATAATGTAATCACTGTAATTCTGTTTGTGAACATGCTGCTGAAATCCTGTTACCATGTTATCACTGCACTTATAGGCTGCATTCACATTACATCTAAGAAAAACTACAGAGGTTTAGTCATGGTTTATGATTCTTTTCTCTCTACTTACTGGGATTATCTACATGAAACAAAAATGGCACAATATATTCATATACACGTTCAATATATTCACTGTCAGCAACTAAGATCTTTTGTTTTTGTATGTTTTCAGAGTAGGTTTGAAAATTGACTTGGTGAACCTGGAGATGGGCGGTCCCTGTTGAGTACCACGCAGTTGTGCTTTTTACAAATAAAAATCATGGACCAGAGACGACAGGAGCTCTGTAAACTTCTCGTAGAAACAGTTTGGAGGTCAGTGCACAGTATCAATACGCATACCACGGTCCGCTTTAAAATTCCTAGCTGAAGGACTGCAGCCGAGCTTTAATTGGGACTGTTACTCGCAACAGAAGCAGATTTCAAGGTCAAATAGAACTGACTGGCTTCTGTGGCAGTAATACGAGTTCTTGGATGTGAGACGTCTTTACGCTCCACAGAAAAAGAAAGAAACGTCGGGTTAACTTGCGATTTTAAAGTACAGCACTAACTTATCCATGTGTGCAAGTATCCAAGATTCAGAATGACTTTTAACAGAGCACAATGGCGGTTGTACATAACTCTGCTCTTACACCTTCAATCGTAAAATAAAGCATCGACAGCGGTGCCGCTCCTATTACCAAGACATTTTCTGACATATTTTCATGTCTCTTAAGGTCTCAGCGCTGCTGTCTGCCTCCTTCAGTTTGATGGCTTCACCTTAAGTGGATGCATTCGATTTCCTCCGTTATGGGCATGGAAAAAGTTCTCATATCCATCTCATCTACGGTCTTATTGGGAGCGTAGGTGGACCTCCAACGCATGAGCACGATCTTCTTCAGATACTTCACCGTGTTGTTTTTGACGCTAACGAAGCAAAACGTATTGATCATGCTGTTGCTCATGGCGATGCATTCGATGACGTAGAAGGCCACGAGTGAGTTCTTCTGGCGAGTTATGATGGTGGGGTGGAAATCGCGCAGGATCGTGTAGGCGTAATACGGAGCCCAGCAGATTATATACAACGTCAGAATCGCGATGAGCACCATCACGGTTTTCCGACGGCATCTCAACCTCTTCCGGATCTGCTCCGTTTGGAATCCGGGGACGCTCTTGAACCACAGCTCGCGCGATATTCTAGCGTAGCACAGCGTCATGATGATCACCGGTCCGATGAATTCCACGGCGAAAATGAACATGAAGTAAGATCGGTAAAAGACTTGCTTCTCCACGGGCCAGATCTGAGCGCAGAAGACTTTGGGGTTTGTAGAGATTGTGCCATAAGTTGTTTCGGATGCAAAGTAAGCGGAAGGCGCAGAGATCAAGACGGGGACAAACCAGACTCCTGTAATGACGACGTAAGCCGTTTGATACTTCATACGAGGTCTCAGAGGGTGGACAATGGCCATGTACCTGAAAAAAACAAACGGCAGAAAACAAAATTGGTTCAGGTCACATTTGTAAGGCAAAGCAGGCCCACGCAGGCTGTTTAGCAGTCTGAAGGGGACGTCAATGGAATCACAGACAGCTCGTACAAAGGATTAA
This sequence comes from Scartelaos histophorus, assembly GCA_000787155.1. NCBI lineage: Eukaryota > Metazoa > Chordata > Actinopteri > Gobiiformes > Gobiidae > Scartelaos > Scartelaos histophorus. Next base: position 12,224 of record KN492124.1, read on the forward strand.
AGTTCAGAGCACACCCTGGCTCCAATGAACTGAATATGTTAAAGGAATAAAAAAGTGAAGGGCCTTTTTTTAGCACAGCTGGCTATTCAGATGACAGAAACAAATGGACCTCTGCAGATTTTAGAATAAGACTGTAAGTTTAATGATTTTCACATCATCTCTTCTGGGTTAGAACAGTCATTAATTGGTGGGCTGGGAAAGGCACCTTAACTACACTGGATTATTCATGGTGTTGTTTTGATTTTGTTTGAGTGATCTTATTTTCTCTGCTTTCTGATGTCTCTTAACAGCTACATCCAGTGTGCAGACTTGATTTAAAATGTTGCAAAACAAACACTGTATGTATTTATTCATCACACATTCATGTGTTGCGTGTGTGTTCAAGTGTTGCATTTCAGTCTTTTGAATTTTGTCAACAAAGCAGAAATCATTATGATGTAATATTATATTTAAGAGACACAGGATATAATGGGAGGCTGGTTAAAAGTAGGTCACACTGACCAGATAACTGGGGAATACAGTAGCCTATAGAAGCCATTTCTTCTCTTGTTATACAGAGTAAAGGGTTCAGAGGAGAGCAGTGACACACAAGTAGTGCAGTCTTTGATAAATCATGCATCATTTTTAGTGGGATCTCCTGGGCTCAGATTGCATTAGAGAACAACCCCTCAACATAAAAGTGATGGGATTGTGACCATAGAACATCCATCCACTTCACAAAGGAGGGTATTTGTAGCAAATTAACCACACGAGAGAAATACACATTTGATGAAACACTGACTTTGCAAAAGTGACAGCTTAATTTTGTAGTCAACTGGCTTAATAAACCTTGAAGATTCTCATTAGTAGGACGTCTGCAAGATTATAAAATAAACCAGAAAATGACAGAAAGAGGGGCAAAAAGAAACTGACTGAGTATTTGTATTGTGCAGTGTTTTAATGTTGTGTTATTAGGGACAGAAAGTAACTTGCAAATGCATTAACTTGCATTTAGAGGCATGTTTTTCTCATTCTCAGTATATGGAAAGGCCAACTCTCATGTGAAAGCGCAGAATGCCCAGAATTCCCTCCCAGTGCTGCAGAGGCTGCACTAGCACTGATTCATGACTGACTGCATGGGCCGGGGTTTAGGTAGTGACCATTCAGATCTGTCGACTTTCAGCACTGAAACCGTCAACTCAAAACAGAGACTCATGTGATCTTCAATTTACATTGCACTATTGTCTCAAACACCAAATTATAACAAACAACTTGGCCATTTCATCATGTCCAAAATTTCTAATCAGCATTACAATAATTATATATAAGATATACATCTACCTTATATACCGATATATCAGAATCTTACTTACTGTATTAAATCTGTCATAATAACTCTGTTTAAAAACATGTCAAAGATTTAGATTCTGGTCAAGCTAAATTTTGTAGTCTGAAAGACTTGTTTTTGTTCATATCCATGTCCCCCAGCTGCTAATAAACAGGCTGTTTGTGTTTGCATGCTCCAGTGCACATACGTATACTGTGCATCTGATGAAGTCCATTGGCCTAACACCTGGATGACTTCAGGTCAGTCTACCCAATGAAAGGAATAATGATGGAACAAAAGCTCTTCTCTAGTGGAATCACACTTACATGACCAAAGACGAGAAGAATACTTTGAAACTGTATTTAGTTATAGAACACTGAATACCTGTATTAAAAGGTACATTGTAACTTGTTCTGGTATGTAGTCCAATAGGAGTACTGTATCTGGAATACTTGGGTGCATTTAAATTATAGCTTAAAAATGCAATGTAGGATTAAAAGCAGCTTTATGTAAGTCTGACAGTTTGTTACGCATTTGTTTATCACTAATTGGAGAAGGAAACACATGCAGTCAACACAAGAGCTTTGTTTTTTTATCTATTATCGAGCAGTCTGGAGCCTAAATTGTGTGGTCAATTTTTTTTTTTTTTATGATCTAGCAATGAAACAACATTTTTGTACTTAAAATATGAAAATACATCTTGCTACACTTAAAGATGAATTGTAAAACTTTTCTGGTGGAGGGTCTGTCACCTGCTGTTTCTTACATGGGGATATTATTGCTTTGTCTGAAATGTTCCACTGTTTCCAGCATGACACTGAACATCTCTTCTTTGTATTTATACAATTACAGGTGGTTTTATAGCTCCAAACCTCCCAGAAAACAGAAATTCTGACTGTAACATATAACTTGGTCTGGTTTGGTCTCCATGAAGATAGACAGGTTTAATACAATACTGTGAAACATTCAAGACAAAGCAATAACATCACGGGAAAAAGCATTTGACACGCTCTCTTCCATAAAATTTACCTTTAAGATGAGAAAAACAATAACTCTTAAAACAAGAAACGATATCTAACTTGACTTAAATGAATAAAAACACCTTACCTAATTGCTTTTTGCAGAATATGTATTCTCTGTACATGTATTCAGGTACTTCCCTGTACTCTACATATATAACTGTGCGTTTGCTTTTGAAACCCCCTGCTTTCTAAAATAAATGTGAATGGGGGCTTGGCATGGGGCATGACATAATATTGGCATGAGACCACAGAATTCATTGTTTGTCGTACCTGTCCACAGCGATGGCGAGCAGGGCATTGGTAGACACGTACAAAGACACTGTGCGTAGGTAGTTCACAGATGCACACATCACCAGCCCATGGTCCCAGGAGAGCTTCTTCACCACGTAATAGTCCACGAGGAAGGGACAGCAGACCACGGCCACGATAAAGTCCGAAATGGCCAGGTTGGCGATCAGCAAGTTGGTGAGGTTCCTTAGCTTTTTATACCTCGTCAAAGTGGCGATGAAGAGAAAGTTCCCCAGTCCGCAGACGAGCATAATGCAAACTAGGACCACCCCGATCACGATGGTGGCCACAAAGAAGGCCTGTCCCTGGGAGGTGTCTGGAATCTCCTCCGGGGGCACACCGTAGTCCATCTCATAGCCGTCCAAGTAGTGGTCAAGGGTCGTTGCCGGGATACTGAGCACTCCGGTTGTGTTGTTCCCTCTTGAATCCCCCATGATCTTCTCAAGTGCTCTACTTTAATCTTTCCTAATAACTGTGGGGCCAAATTAGTTACATGACAATTGAAGCAGCGCAGTGGCTTAACCTTGAGAAATGGATTGACTGGGGATTTGCTGAGAATACAAATGAGTCAGTGATCTCGTTCTTCAAGGGGCATCTCCACCTGGAAAAGACAGTGCCTACAATAATAATAATGATAATAATAATAATAATAATTTCTAGGGTCCGCTACCTGCTTGTTTCCATGGAGATGGTATTGCTTTGTCTGGAATGTTGCATGCTATGACATTAAACGTTTCCATCTAGAATCACACGTGTTTCTATTGCTCAAAAGCATTAATTCTGAATGTGAACAGTGGTGACTCTCCACAGATCTGAACTGTCATGTAGTGTAGTGCTGTAACTCGCCCGTCTCCTTGTGATACATAGGTTTACTTTATGCTGTGAGACATTTTAGATAAACCAATCACATTTCCATGGAAACAAACAGGTAGTGGACCCTCCACTTGAAAAGCTGCACAAAAGATGAACACCTTTACTCTTTATTACTAGAATTGGAATAATCTGTATAAAATCACAGTGTAATGGAAACAAAATAATTTACTGTGTACATGTCCATGTATATGTATATAATGTATACATAGTAGATGGTTTCAAAATGATGAGCAATCAGGACTGTTGCCATAGTGACCAATGTAATACAAAAAATATATATATTTGGAAGAGGTCCTCAGTGTTTTACATATAATAGACATTTTAAACCAATTAATATCTTTATTTAACCTTGATACTGTTCTATACTGTATATGTGTAATTTTCCATGTACAATTCTATTTCTAGTCAAATAACAAAATGAGTTGGGGTGGGAGTAAATAAGGTTTTCTTCTTCCCACTCCCTTTTGCATGTTCTAAAATTGTTACTTATTACTTTACATTTAATTGCATGACACTTTTACTTTGATTATATTATTGTTACGTTCTATATTAAAACTGGGGAAATTCATTGTATGAATGCAAAATATGCATGAGCTTGAATAAATTAAACATCTTATGACCCTTCAAACACTGGCCCCTGTGCTTAGAGCTGCGTCTACACTGGCATGTGACATTTCTGCAGCTGTAGCAGGTAGATTATCAAATCTAGTGAGTCATCGTATCTGAAGTGCGGTTTAGGTTATTTAGACAGTGGCACTTTACAGCACGTCAGTACAAGACTTAAAGCTATTTCGTTTTCTTTTTGAACACTCACTTTGTATCCCCGGTGGGCAAAGCTGTGGTAGCGACGGAACATCACATAAAAATCTACTTTAACCTGACTTGATACCATTTTAGTGACGCACTCGGCAAACAAAGCAGCCAAATCAATTAGGCGCGCTCATACATCGTTTTACTCTGGGCAGCTCCTTGTGAGATAATGAGATAACTAAAAAAAAAAAAAAAACAGAAGCAGAA
>KN492126.1:0-18621 GCA_000787155.1 Scartelaos histophorus
CAGTTGAGATGACACGTAAAATATTGACACTTTTGATGCCCTTAATGTGAAGTTTTGGAACAAATCTTATTTTTAAAAGAACCAAGTCTTTTGCTTTCTAATTTGTATGTAATAATTATTTTTTTAATAATGTTTAATGCTATTGCTTACTGTTGAAAAGTTGCTAAGGGATCCCATCCACTAAAAAATGATTAAAAATGTGACTATTTTCAGCCAGTCAAATCTAAAACTAGAATTTTGTTTTAAATTTTGAGTTTTTTGTTGTCTTTTCTAGTCCAGAAGTTTGTTTAGGACCCTCCAAAATGGCCTCTTATCACATAAAACTGTTCATATTAAGCTATTTTCTGATCTATGGTTTTTTTTATAATGTTTAATGCTACTGCTTACTGTTGAAAAGTTGCTAAGGCACCCCATCCACTGAAAAATGATAAAAAAGTGACTATTTTTAGCAAATCAAATGTAAAACTAGATTTTTTTTTTAATTTTGAGGTTTTTTGTCTTTTCTATTTCAGAAGTTTGTTTAGGACCCTTCAAAATCCAAAGCTATTTTCTGATCTATGCTATAACATTTCCAACGACATTAGTTTGTGGCGGTTGGTAATAATAAAAATTGTGAAAAAATAGTTCTGGACTCGAACCATTCATGACGAACCTGCGATTGTGAGTCAGTAAAGTCACATTTTCTTTGCGTTTTAATGTTTCTTTCTGTGTATTTTAGATCCTTATTCTGTTACACTGCTGGATCTGTTTGTTTGGATCGCTATTAATTCGAAACTACCGCTACATGACATCACGAGGTGGGACTACGCATTTTGAGCTTTGGAGACGAAGACAGACTTATAAAAAAAAGATTACTCGTGTCTAAATGAAACAAAACACAGGTAAGAACATGATAACATGTCTTAAAGCTCACAGGAGTGAATTTTGCGTAATATAGAACCATTTAGATTGACGCCAGTAAAGGAAATGGTAATACAGGAAGTGCTCCGATGTGTTTTTAAACTCCGCACACTTTTGGTAGAATCATTCGGATACTCGCAACCCGGGAATTTACAATCTCTACTGAACAAAAGGTAAAAGTTAACTTGAAAAGAAACAAGCTCGGCCAAAACTGAAGATAAAACCACTTAAATCTATCAGAAAACGACGTAAAATGAGTGAAAATATCCTGCTGCGTGGACAGATAATTTACGCAATTTTAAGTTATCTGGAATTAAGCCGTCTCAGAACGACTAAGTGGATAATAAATCTGAAAACAAGATGAATAAGCTGGTATACGTTGTAAAATCTTGGCCATTTGCAGAGCGTTTTGAGCTTTGGAGATGTAGAAAGACTAATAAGATTCATCATCAAATCCTTGGATATGACCAGAGCCTTCGGGGACAGTTTAGACGGCGGTGATGTCGGGCTTTTCAAACGGTTCAGGTGGCTACAGATGCAAACGGACTGTCCAGGGAACGAGCAGAGGACTCCATGAATGCTGCTCCGGGCTAATCCTCTTTTAATTAGGCCGGGGGAGAGGTCCGCCCGCTGGATTAGTCACAGCACATTGACACGACGCCCGCGGACATGGGTGGGGGGTCTACCTGCACCCGCCCCGCTCGTGCACCCATAACAGGACTCTGAGGGGATTCGCGCCACGATTCGCACGCCGACAATCTTTAGCCACAGTTTGGGTCTCGTAAAAAGCTGTTTCTGGTTTTATTTAAAAGTGTATGAGTATTCGAGCATTTACCAGGCATTAATTTGTCTTCTGTTATTCTTATAACGTTGTTTCCTTGTCAGAAACCTTTTGTTGCGTTTAGTTTCGTTCATGTTGAGGCTGAATTCTTCTCTCTAATGCAAATATACGGCAAAAGCAAAAACTGGAGGGTTAAAATATCAGGGTAAAATACTTGCTTTTAACACAAAAAGCGTTATTTTAACTATTTGAAAGCTAAATGGGGGTTCAAGTTGGGAACAAATACATACGCCGCTGAATTTCTCACTTTGAATTTCAGAGTTACAAAAATTCAAAGTGAGAAATTCAGCGGCGTTTAAAATGCAAAATCTCATGAAGCAAATTATCTTCCATACAACTCTGGCAAATAACCCAAACTTGAACCCCCAAGGTTAAAAAAAAAAGTGAAAACTTTGATGCTTCTCCTAAAAAATATATGTTTTTTAAAAGTACTTTTCTCTTTACAGTTGGTTAATTTTACAGGAACAAACTTGAACATGGACCTCCCACTTTTCTATTTGTTCATTTGGATGTAACTAAAGTACTGTGACGTGGTATCCTCAAATGTACTACAGTAATATACAGTACAATAGAGGAGGAACTACATATATATATATAGCACTTTTAAATCTGAATTCTTTCTTTTCTGACCGTGACGATTGACACTAAGATCTTGACAAAACATCTTATAAATATTCATATATAAATAGACCAGGACTTTTTAACTGAAGTTTGTTTTAAAATTCATATAAATTGCAAAAATCTAAACTATATTCAAGAAATAACTTAAAGCTCAAAGCAGATGACTTGGACTTGAGTTGGACTTATGGACCTGTGACTCAAGACTTGACTTGGACTTGCCTGTTTTTAACTTTGGACAAAAACTTAAGACATACTTGAGACTTGAGAGCAAAACAACTATATCTCCAATAAAGTGTATACCTTACCTTATACCACTGGTTTATAGAACAAGCAAATACTGTCTTTGTGTCCCTGAGCAAGACAATTCTACATTTTGTCCGCTGTGAAGATGTGACAGAATGAACCGAGAATGAACCAGACTTTAATTTCCAAATAGGCGACTTATGGGGACCTTTTATTGCTATTTTTCGTTGATTAAAACTCAGTCAATAATAAAATGTCCTCATTAATGTTCAATAATGGACAAATCCACCTTTATTTGTCTATTGACTTGGGTCGCGAAGGTTTGTGACTTTTAAAATATGGGTCCCCAGAAAAAAAGTTCAGGAAACACTGATTTAGGTCCCCATTAGCTACTGAACAAAGACTGTAACTATTGTTCCTGGGGTTTCCATCTGTGGCTATAAACACATTTTTTCCCCTTTTTTTCATTCCACTGACAATGGAACTACTGTCATTGCCCCCCCTCTACTAGAAAGTGGATGAACTGCCTTGCCTAAAGACACAACAACTCCCAGCGGTCTCCAAAAGTACCAACCAGTTCCAGTCCTGCTTAGTTTCAGAAATCAGAGGAGATCGGGCATTGATCAAAAGGTGTAACTCAAAAATTATCTATTCAAGGCTGTTAAAATTGACTGTCACATAATAATTTCTAACATTTTCAGGGTTTTAGAGTTAATTCTAATGCTAATTAAGTAACACTGGACCAAAAGTTCTTGTTTAACCCCAAAATCAAGTAGCTAATGTGGATCTAAATCAACTTTTTTCTGGGGACCCATATTTTAAAGGTCACAAATAGACAAATAAAAGTTTATTTGACCATTATTGAACATTAATGAGGATATTTCATTATTGACTGAGTGATCATGTCTCTCTGAACAATTAGAATTACACAAGTTTTAATCAGTGAAAAACGGCAATAAAAGGTCCCCATAAGTCGCCTATTTGGACATTAAAGTCTGGTTCATTCTGTCACATCTTCACAGCGAACAAAATGTAGAATTGTCTTGCTCAAGGACACAAAGACAGAATTTGCTTGTTCTATAAAAAACAATATGAAAAACAATAATTAAACCAGCAATTAAAGGTCTCCATAAGTTGCCTATTAATGATTTGAGAGTAAACGGATAACACTTTCTGGGGTTATCCTGATTCAGCTAAACAACACAGAGAGGTGCTTTATTTTTACAACTTATTTTAGTTAATTTAAGATGAAATTATGTACAAAACTGGTTCAAACTGGTCTGTTCTTGTGGAAGTTTGAAGTGGTTGGTGGGACGTGCTAAATGAACACTAGTGGAAGTTGAATTAACACTAGTATATGTTGAATGAAGACTGATCACTGGACGTCAAATTAACTTCAACTATATCAACTCTGGCAAATAACCCCAACTCAAACCCCCATTTAACCTTTAAATAGTTAAAACAAGAGCAATCTGAGATTTCTGATCTCCGCCAAGGGATGATGTGGACACAGAATCCAGATCTGGATCCGGATCATCACCAAAATTTTACAGAGAAATCTCACTAAGATTGTATATCCAGATCCAGATTCCAGGTCCGGATCTGGATCATCACCAAAATTTAATGGAGTCGTCCACCAAGATCTACCTCGGGTAAAAATTTCATGAAGATTCGTCCAGTAGTTTCCGAGAAATCCTGTCCACAGACAAAAAAAAAAAAAATTTATAAAGATAAATAAACCGACTCGATCACATAATCTCCTTGGCGGAGATAATAACGCTTTTTGAGTTAAACTCTGAAATACTTTACCCTGTATTCACAAACCAGGAAGACATTTGGAAAGAAGCGATGGTAGTAAGTTTGACAAAATCTAGGAAAAATTTGAAAATGGCCCAATTTTCTTCATCTAAATGTCCAAAATTGTCCGTTTTGTTCGGCTAATCGACCATTACAACCAAACATATTACAGTTGGTCAAGCTCAGTGTCAAATTCTTTCCAAACATCTTAACAGTTTGTGACTTAAACGAGAATAGAACAAATTATGAAGCTGATTGGTGTTTTTTTTGTTAGATGAAGGACAAACAAGCTTCATGTAAGGCGTATGAGAAAGGAGAATTCTGTTTTCTTAAAGTTACGTTAAGGAATGTTTAAGGACCGTCAGTAGAACATTTGCAGTTGTTGCGTGACCAGTTTTGACTGTCCATCACCGATCTCTAAAAACTGTTCGTTCTTGAGACCTTAAACCTTCAGAAGATGCTTTTGTGGTCCTCAGATCTTTTCTTATACCGCAGAAACTCATGACATCAGAGCCAGTTTTCTATTACGATTATTTTTTATTCATTGGACCTCATACTCTTCTGCTTTTCGGGAATCGCATTAAGAGGTTCTTGAAGACGAAGAATATAGGAGGTGAACCAAAAAAACGCTTTTCTCGTTGTCGTTTTGTCGCGCCTGATGTATTTGTTCCAGCTCAAACTTTTAGCTGGTGTTTGATTTGTGTCGTGACGATCTCGCCTCTGATCTTCGCGGTGCTGTTGTGCTTTGTTCTGTGTGCGCTCTTTCAGATTTGTGCGCTTCCTTTACAAATACGTGTTCTAATGGCTGTCACCTGCAGGATCCTGACGTGACAGCGAGAGGAAAACCACGAAAAAAACCATCGATCTCAAGTTATACAGGGGAAATACTGAGAACAGTGAGTGATATGTCCTGTAATTACCACGGAACGACTGCTATTAAATTAATTGAATGCTGTGGAAATTATCTGTGAAATAATATCAAAACATGAAAGAAGTTTATTGTGTTTGCACTGTTAACAAATGGTCCCACTACTAACAAACAGAGTTTCATCCATTCTTCATTCTCATTTTGCTTATTTTGACCATAATATAGTGCAATATTTAAAAAAAAGAAGAAAATAATTGGATTAAAATTATATTAACTATACATTTAATTATTTTGCTATATGTAAAAAATTACAAAGTTTATATGGTTGAAGTTCATTCAGCTTCCACTATTGTTCATTCAACTTCCCTTAGTGTTAATTTAGCACCTCCCACCCATCACTCCAAACTCCCATGAGAGAAGACCATTTTGAACCAGTTTTGTGCATAATTTCATCTTAAATTCACTAAAATAAAGTGAAAAAATAAAACATCTTTGTGTGTTGTTTAGCTAAATCAAGATAACCCCACACCTCCTGTTTGTGTTTTCAGTTCAATTCAATTCAATTTATTTTTGTATAGCCCAAAATCAGAACAACAGTTTTCTCGGCGGGCTTCACAAAATTGTTAATTTAGATGTCAGAGATGTTAATAATTAATTAATAATTCAAAAATACAGAATGTCCAACAACAAGCAGCCAAATGGATAACTGTCCCAACATCTCCTGTCCTTAGACCCTCCTTCTTTGGCAAGGAAAAACTCGAAAAAAAAAAAAAAACCCAGTGGGAAAAAAAACGAGAAACCTCGAGGAGAACCACAGTGAAGGAGAGATCCACTCCCATGGACGAGGTTTTGCGCAGAATGACCGAACATTGATTCAGTTAAAGGTATTTTTAATCACAAGACGTCATGCATTTACGCTATGAGAAGGTTCCACGCCGCTCCACAGATCTGCCCTGTAACTTGGCTCAAGGACATAACCTGCATGTCCCAAATTAGACAGAGAAGTTAAATTCAAACTAAATACACTATGGAACTTGTAGGGAGGGTTAAGTATGGTCCCAAAAACAGGTCTAAAACTCGGGGAGACCTATTTTTTAGTCCTTTCAGGTTGTGGTCCTAAAGTGACAGAACACGCCGACCTTTCCTCTACATGTGGACAACTGTGAAGTGTTTTAAAAAACAACAAAAGAGACTCCTGTTTAGAAAAAACCTTTGCTTGACTGAGTCCTACAAGCCTATTTGAGTTGTTACTTGGTTTGCCTGTTCTCTGTAAATCTCTTGGTGTGATTTGACGAAATACTATTTTTCCTGGGGTCCAAGTTAGGATGTTGTTCTAATATAATAACTATAAAAGTTCACCCATAACCTGTTCCATAGTATTCTAAACATTAACCATAATATATCCAATAAATTAATGAATAAAATGAATAAATATTGACAAAATAAAATCATGAACAATCTCCAGTGCATTTTATTTTTAATTTTTAGGGCATTAGGCAGTCTTGGGCAGTGAAGTATAAAATGTTCCTGTGAGGCTTTTCTCGTGTTAAAATCATGCCGATCACTAGAGGGCGGTAGCTGTACAAACAGGCTCAATGTTTTTTGTGAAGAAAACACATTTTACCAAACAAAATAAGGCTACAGGTAAATCTGCCCTCACCAGTGAACCAGGACGGACACTCACGCTGGTCCTACCGGCGAGCGAGCTGCCCTATTCTGCATTATTTAGTGAAAAGAGCGACGTAAATGAACAAATAAAGACTTTTTTATCCACTTATGTTGTAATGTTGCTGTTTAACTGCATGTTTGGCATTAACTTGTACTGAGCATGTGCCAGGAGCTGATGCTGCAGTGACAGAAATGACCAGCAGAGGGCATCCAGGAGGTGTAAATGAGAGACGTAAAACTGACAGTGCCACTATTCAGAGATTTAAGGCTGCAGTTATTGTTCATGCACAAATGCAATGGGAAATAGCCAAGATTTTAAAACTTATATCAGGTTATTTATTTTGTTTTCACATTTATTATCTACTTACTAGTTCTGACACTGCTTAATTCTAGTCTAGAGGCAGTTTATTTCAAAATAACTGGTCAAATAATGCATACAGTAGGATAATTTCACTGCTTTTAAGTCATTTTCTCATAGATCTGAGTGTTTATATCTTAAGTTTTTTTTTATCTTTTTTAATCTAGTTTTTTATCTTAAGAACTGCAGGGCGGATCTGTTTATTATTTTTGCATAATTTTTGTCTTTGGAGTCGCACGGAGTCACAACTTCTATTAAATGTTGGATGAAAAATTCTAAACTAAGCAAATTACAAGGTTAAAATGTGTAGGAGAAACTCATTGACACCTTATTTGCTTATTTCCTATTTATGAATGAGTTTGATTGGCGGTGGAGAAGTCAAATGCCCAGAAAAGTGCCCATATTTCTGTCTTTCTGCCCCCAAAATCTGCCCCGGTGTCATTAAAACTTTTGAAGAAACTGTGTAGAATGCAACTTTTACAGTTTCCAACAAGGTATTACGATCACGACTGAATCTGCGTCGCTTAAGCCTTAACCATTCAGATCAGAGAGAGATTTTAGGTCTAAGCTGGTGGATTTTGTCAGTACCTCATGTCAGACAGCAGGTGGCAGCATGTCCCATATAAACAGTTATATTGTGGAAGCAAAGGCCAGAGATTTGGAGAAGGGCCTGCGACCGGGGTTAAGCCTGAAAATAAGTGGACAAATATACTCACCAAATCCTCTTTCTCTCACAGTTTTACTAATGCGGCTCCGCTCGAGACGACTTGCAATACAACAGCGACATCGCGGCGTTAAATAGAAAAATACATATCACTGTTATTTCTGGTTATTTATCTAAATGTACAGACCCTACTCATTTGGATAATTCTGAGTGCATTAGGCTGTTGCATGTAGGAGGCCTTTGCAACACTGTTTTAAAATGTCATAAACGCACTACACAAATCAAATATAGATCTTACCGATAACTATAGACCTTTTTACAACGACAGGAAGTGCACAGCTGTAGGTTTGTGGAACTTCCGGGTAACATTTTATGGAAATGTCTCGCCTATTTCTCGAGCAGCTTCGGAAATCTGCTCCACCACCAAGTCTTCAACCAACAACATCCACAAATTCTAAACATTCTTCATGAAGAATTTATCGATGACTATCAAGGTAAGAAAGACGGAAGCTTAAAGGCGAAACGACTCTCATTTGTGAACTACTGAGCAAAACTAACGTGATGATAATGAATAAAACGTAAGGAACTTCTTCACTCGGACTGATTCTACAATTAAAATAAAAAATCGGTTTCATGATGTTGATATTAGCGTAAATATATAGATTTGTGCAAAGTGCAAAGTTCGAATGCGCGACATTTCTATGACCGTAACTTTAGTTTTGTTCAGTAGTTTCTCTAATGCTCTTCGTCGTTTCCTTTAAGCGTTCGTCTTTCTTACCTTGAGAGTTGTAGATAAATTCTTCATGACCTTGTTGGTTGAAGATTTGGTGATCGGGCAGATTTACGAAGCGGCTGGAGACATTTTGCTGAAGAAAACTATTGACCTACAGCGCGACACTTCCATGTAATGCTGATTTACTCTTTATTTATCAGTGCTAGTGCAGCCTCTGCAGCTCAGGAAGGGAATTCTGGAGGTTCTGAGCTTTGACATGAGGCCTGTTCATAAACTGGGAATGAGACAAACTTCTACTATGATAAAAAAAACCAAAGTAAGACATTAAAAGGGAGTCTAAAATCTTTTTAAGGCGACTGTAGTGTAGCTTGTCAGAGATATTGGTCATCAAAAAAGTTCTTATTGTTAGGTTGTTAACTTCACACTGCACATTTCTCTGATCTGGCCAAGATTTTTAAAACGTAAATCAGGTTATTCATCTTGTTTTCAGATTGATTTTCTACTTACTAGTTCTGAGTCTGCGTAATTCTAGTCTAGAGGTAGTTTATTTTAAGATAATTTGCTGCATGGACAGATAATTTCACTACTTTTAAGTCATTTTCTGATATATTTAAGTGTTTATATCTCAAGTTTTTTGCGGCGCACATGGATTTAATATTGAAATGTAAACCCCGGCATCCATTACAGAGGACATATTATAAAATGATACATAAAAATACAATTCTAAAACAAAATCTAAATGCTAAGGTCTTCATTTACCTCCAAATATCCCAAAATACACATTTTTTCTTCAAGTGTCAGGAGGATATGTCCTTTAATGACACTAGGGCAGTTTTTGTAATGTTTTTTTACAGCACAGGCTACATTTATTAAACTAGCATATCTTATTTAAGTAAATTTTTGAGTGTAGTTAAATAAAAGCAAATTGTACCACAGAAAACATACAAAAGAATAAACCAGAGGCTACTTAAATAAATAGTGAAAGAGATTAATTTAACTATAAATGAGTATAGCGTTCCTTTAGCCGTATCAAAAAATACTTCATGACTACGACAGAGCGTAATATTAGCAACACCTCAACTTTTTAAGCCTAAAACATGGATATTGTTGTTATTCAAATCCTCCCTCTTCAGATTTGAATACATCGCCGATCATAAACAATCTTTTCTGATCAGCTTTTGTCTTTTCCACTACATAACGTGCTTCATATTGCGCCGCGTTACGAATCCGGCAGGAGCAGCTAGCTAGGGGGATTTACCGGCTTTGCGCGACGCCGCTAGCAGGGTCAATTATAAACTCGCACTATAGACTATACATTTCCCCAACTCCGCGTCTCGAAATCAATTTACATTAGGGAACATCGCACCAGCTTATCTGTCGGAATCGTCTTTGGCGCGACCGCGAATAATCCCGCATGATTCCGTTCGGGGTCGCGTTGCGGGTCACGGATACGGATCAGGCGGGAAACTCGCAAATCCGAATGATGTATAGCGCTAACAGCATGCAAAGACGAGGTGTTGCTAGCTGGCGCGTCGTATGCTAATGGAATCAGGTTCGCTACGGCGCGCCCGAAATTGAGTTCCCCCCGTCCGAAGTTAGCCGAGGATGCTAGCCGCGGTTCTCCCCAGGGCTAGCGTACATAAAACATAAAAAGGCTAGCGTATATGAAAAATGCACACAGGGTTGGGGGATAATGCGCCTGATGCCCCGCTGGTGTTGGGAGAGAGAGAGATGAGGAGAGAAAGATAGATACGATTTTTGGTCTCGGTTAGCTTTGGCTGGGTTCCTGGGTAAACATTTACGCGGCATGCTAGCTCGTGGTGGATCATTTTACAAAGGCTGATTGTTGGGTTGCCCGCTCGCGCCGCGATTGGACGACGGCGAAATCAAATAGGGAATCTTCAAAAGCTGGCGGAGAATGTGCGGGACGGTTCGGAGCGAGAATGAAAGTGAAAGTGGCTCTGAACGCAACATCAAATAAAGTCCGCGCTAACAGACGGTTCAGGCGCGGCCAAATGAGTCGCATCAAGGGTGATTTTTCTGAAAGGAACGGCGGTACGAATGACAACGCAGACGTACAAGTACAACGAAGTGTACTGCAGTAATAAGGTTTTGAAGGATTGCGTCGTAGCATTAGGCTGTTTAAAGGCGCACGATGTCATTTTTCTGGGGGTCACTCGCCTGCCTGTTTCCATGGAGATGTTATTGCTTCGACTGCATGTTCCACAGTATAGAGTTAAAGTGAACATAACATTATACTATGCAAAATGGACTCTCGTGAGCTTTAAATCCTGTCAAAATGTTGCTACTTCCTCAAAAACAAAGCTGGAGTTGTGTTTTGTCTGTTTGAATAATCCTTTAATATTAGTTTGTCTACAACTCTGAAAGCTCAAAATGCTCCGTTACCCCTTGTGATGTCACGTGGTGGTAGTTTTCAGCAGTTTTTAACAGCTACTTTTTACCTTTAGTTCAGAAAAGATGGCAATTCCTGGGCTGAAATGATCCAAATTATCTTAGTGAATGCGTATGGAGTTTAAAAACACCTTCCTGTATTACCATGTGACATCACAAAAACGCAAAAAATTAAAATGGATTTTTCAAAATGCTTGTGAGGGTTCGTTAATTGATTTTCAAAGATCTTATTGACACATTTGGAGAAGACGCTAAGTACTTTTGAATTTTAATTAAGAGCGAAAAACAATAAAGTGGGAAAAGAGTGTTATTTCATTATTCTGTTTTAGTGTTAAACAAAAAAAAAAGCTTATCACGTGGCCTTTTTACGTTTTACGGATCAGTTTGTCAGTATCACACACATTGGAGCAATCGCACTTGAACAAAGCCAAACGTTACACTCTAGACTTGCACATTTGGTTCACTTTCTCTATCGTTATTTGTCTCTCTTTTTCATTTTCCAATACGTTTTATCAGTCTCTATTCTGTCGTCTACTGCAATTAATTCTCTGTACACAAGCGAACAGGCTCCTCTCCCTCCCCACTTCGCCGTAATCACAAAGTTCATACAATTAAATAAGAAAAAAAAGAAAAAGGTGGACCTCTTTGGAGAATTTGTCGTCTAAATGAAACGTCGCAGCAGCAGCAGCAGCAGCAGCAGCGCAGGAGCATGTTTGACCCCCTTCAGAGTCAGTTCATTTCAGTTTGAGTGATGCCAAATATTTGCTCCGGTGTTTTATCAGACCACAGGGTACAGTAACACAAAGTACAGGGTTGTGACTATGAGCCCTGTGCAAAATGTTACTGTGAGGCACGATGCTAAACCAATTAAAAATCACATACGGACACGATAAGGTTATTGAAAAAGCTCTATATTCGATTTTGAACACTAAAATTCTTTGCGCATATTCCTCTTCAGATACACATCGACAAATATACAGTCAAATAAAGCCCTTCCCGCCTTGTCAAAGTTTGATCCTTTCAGATCTCAGAAGCTCAGCAGGTCAATACTTGGATTAAAGTAAAGCTACTTTAACCTCATGACCTCAAATAGACATTTTAGTTATAACTTATGTACATGAGTCTCTCATTTGGGGTGACAGTTTCAATTCTAAAAACTAGAACAAACCTAAAAAGCTTCTCTCTGTTCTGAATGGAATCCCAGCTCCTGCACCAATCCTGAGTCAGTGCTAGTGCAGCCTCTGCAGCTCAGGGAGGGAGTTCTGGAGGTTCCGAGCTTTCACACGAGGCCTGTTCTGTCCATGAACTGAGAATGAGACAAATGTGGATGTGTTTCTGTTTGCAGGTTAAGGCTCTGGAGACACAGGTTCAGTTGTTGTTCCTCTTCTAGTGTAACTGAGTCTCCGGCGCTGGGATTTTGTGGTTTACGTTCGGCTCTTACACACTCCACAGACACAAGACGCTGTTTACTAAACCAATGTGGCGGTTCTTAGCGGCTTTTTCCAGCTAGAGCTTCCTCACAGTTTACTGCAATGACAAAAATCCACGACCAGTTCACTGCAAAAGAAAGTCCATTTTTGAGGTCTCTGAAAGAAAAAGAGAACACAGCAAGAGGAACACAGCAAGGAAGAGGAGACACGACAATGGCAGAAGGTTTGAACCCATGTTTGGGCATTTATTATAACAGTAGAGGAGTAGTGGAGATGGTCGTGGTGATGAGCCAAACAAAGGTGATTCTATGAGATTCATTCCAGTGATGGCGTCACTGAAGCAGACGAAGGTCTAAAGACTGACGCGCTGGAGCTAAATTACTTCTGCACAGGAAACTTCTGCTCATCATTGGGAAACGTACTTTATTTCCAAGAGCTTGACAGACGTTTTTCAGGACACAAATGTGATATCCTGTATCTGAAAACCTGATTTTCAATGCAAAGAAAAAGTCAGTTTGCTGCTGCTTGTTGTATTAGTCGTTCATTAGTTGTATTTACAAGTCCTGTGCAGCGATGAGGAGGGAACTTATTTTCTTAGGATAAAATACTTAATACAATAAAAACGTAAATGTAAATCAAAAGTAATCGCCAACATTTTGCACGCATACATTACTCTTACAGCAACTTCATTATAACTCTGAATGTGGTTGTAGTTATGATAATAGTAAAAGAGAACAGAAGCAGCCAAACCAACAATGCAGCGGCTTCCATGGAAAATCCCAAAAGCTCAGGCTGCGTACAGTTACTTTGGAGATTTCATTGCATTGCCTGGATTCCACAGTGACCTGGAATATTCCACAGTGACATTAAACTTAACTGACATTCATTCAGTCATTTGAATAAAGACATGAACACAATCTCGTGGAGGAGAGAAAGTGGAATCTCGGTGAGTTCCGGTGGATTGGAGGTGACCTGTGCCTTTAGCCTGGACTTTTCCACCCGACTAGCCCGGTGTGCAGTCAGGTGTGGACACAGAGACAGCCAATGTAGAATCAATACAGATGTGCACGCAATTACTGCCTATGGACTAGACACACTAAGGAGCGGAGCTGAAAATATGCCAAAAATATCAAATAAAAATGAAAATGTAGCTATAAAATGAGTGTAAAAATGCACGATTGACAGCAGAATTCAAAACCAACCAAGTAAGTAAACAGAGAACACAACAGACAATATATTCAGTTTTGCTTTCAATTCGGACACTCTGAATCTGTCCCTCCCCTTTGCTCTCCACGCTAAGTCGCTCCCCCTTCAGAGCGCCATCACAAAACAATCGGCATTGTCAAATTGGTTCAGTGATTGACCTGTAAAAGAAAGTAAAATAAGTTAAAGAAATAAGTAGCGGTGTAAGTAATTGAGTAAAATTGTACTTACACAGCAAGAAGAGGGGCGTTAAAATTGACCCTCACAGAATCAATTTGAACATTTTCTCAGGGTTTATATGAGTCCAATCTGTTCTCATGTTTGTACTTTTGTAATATTTTTTTGTTATATTTTTTGGAATAACAACTGAAAACTGGCTCAGCTCTGCTCTGTTCCTCTTCGATTGCATAATTTGCTCATGTTTTTGTATATTTATGGAGAAATGTCGCGCGGGAGCATGTGCGACCACCTCGTGATGTCATGCGTTGCCACCTGACGTCGAGAATTTGGAGGGTTTGCGAGTTAAACTTGTGTGAATGAAACAAAACACAACTGTGGGTCTGTTTGTGATGAGGAAAGATTAAAACATAGAAAATGGCGTAATATGGGCAATTTCATGGGTAAAAGTTTGGCTCAGACGTTCGTGGTTCGCTTGGAGGATGGGTTCTCGGGCTGCCATTGCGTCCTTCGGCAAGACACTTCACCCACCTTGCGTAGTTTGAAATTGATATGTGTGAGCAGCTGTACAAATCCAATTCAAAATCAAGTACACTGACAAAAAACATGCAAATATTCCAAACCAGCAACGCTATAAGAAGTTACCATGAGAAGTGATAATAAGATGTGCACCAAAATGGCCGCCTTATTTATGGAATTGCATTAAACGCGCAGAAATATCTCCTCATTAGCAGAAATCCAAAAATTCCACCGCCCCCATCGGAATAATGGAACGTAATCTCAAATGTAGACGCTGTAAAAAGATATTGAAACTAGCTAATAACGTTAGCTCAGCCTGATGTGGTCACGAGCTGTCAGGACTACAGTGACAGCAGGAGACGAGCTCCGGGTGTAAGAAGAGTGAATCATGGACGTTTTTCTGACGCCCCTTGTCATAATTAAGTTTGTCCCTTTCTGTGGATAGAGAGACTCACCACAGTCTGTGCGTTAGAATAGAAAATGCAATAACTAACTAAGGCGACAGGCGTTGCAGTTTATTTGTAATTGAATAAATCTTTGATAAGTTTAAAGTTATGGCATTGTTAAGGGATGATTCCACTTCCGGGTTCAACCAGACACTTCACAGACCATATCGAGCTTTGTTCTCGGCAAACAAGAGACAGTTACCTTCCAAAAGTGTATGTAACCACAAACTATGTCATATATGTACATAATGTAGTAACAGGGTTTTCCAACTTGAAGCTCTCCACCCCCTTCCCATTAGTTTGCCAAGGAATTTCTGAATTACACATATTGTCCTGAAAATGAAATGCCTTTTACCATTGCACATATATCATTTTCATGTCCAACTTTGTGCTCTAATAAATGGGAAATAGTTTATGTTTTATAGGTATCTAACTGTACCTCATTTAAGGCTCGCCATGGAGGGATAGTTTGGGGTTTTTGACATGAATCTGTACGTCGTCCCTGTCATCAGTATGGTGCTTAAACACTGACTTACCCCCGACAGCCCCGTGAGACGAGTTCTCGCCCGGTTTTGGTGCTGATGAAAGTAGTTCCGGCAAGTTGTCTGGGGTCATGAAAATAAAGTGTTTTTCTTCTCAAAACAATATGTGTTCAAAAAAGTGATACATTTGCTTCTCAAAACCGAAAAAGTCAGACCTCATAATCCAACACTTTTTTCAGTTGTTTGGCAATGTTTATGTGCTTAGACCGATGACGCTACGACATAAAAGAACTAACATAAGAGCTAACGTGAGAGCTAACGGGAGAGCTACCGTGAGAGCTAATGTGAGAGCTAATGAGAGAGCTAACATGAGTGCTAATGTGAGTGCTAACGTGAGAGCTAACGTGAGAGCTAACGTGAGAGAGAATGGAAGCGCTAACGTGAGAGCTAACGTGAGAGCTAATGTAAACGGTTTTGTGATGCAAATGTATCACTCTTCTGAACACATATTGTTTTGAGAAGAAAAACGCTTCATCAGCACCATTTCCGGGCAAGAACTCGGCTCACTGTACTTTAACAAATTCCAGACCATTTCAAGGCTTTTTCATTATCATTATAGTCTTTTGCATTGCTTCTTGTTCTTCTTACTTTCATAAAACCGTCCAGTTTTTGGGGGCATTCAAATCGCTTCTTATTTGTATCACGTGTCTCTCAAATGCAGAAAACTCCTCGAAACTTCTCATAGTATTCAAAACAAAATATAGAACTTCTCTTACCTGAGATAATGAGATAAATCCTGTAGAAATCCACCTTGTGTTGTATATGATCTATAAAAGAACAAATATGTGGAAGTTGGTTTATTAAAGTCTGAGGATACGATGATAACTTGTTATGATAAATTCTGCTGTTAGTTTTTTTTTATTTTAATTGACGTTTTTTACTAGTTTTTGTGGTTAATATCTCCATAATCTGACCTTTTGGAATGAAACCAAAACCAATCCCTCACTGTATTACAATTTAACAGAAGAAAAATCCTCCACATTTCCCGCTGAGGTTCTGGACAGAAAACAGTGGGCAGCCTGGCACCATCACGTTTTAATCAATAAAACAGTGATAAGCCCATCGGACATAAGCTGTGTGGAGCAGGGCCTGTCAGAGCGGAAGGAAAGAGCCCAGACGAGGTGCTCTGACCCTGGGGACGGACGGGTCAGAGGCTGGCTTTAAAAAGAAACACCGGAGACCTCCATCAAGCAGAGTTTAGTCTCTCCTCCTGCTCCCTGAATCACGTGTCTCTGGTAACTGTGTTTTCAGTTTCGTTGTACTTTCATTTTTATTTCTCATGTGTGATTGAGTGGATTGGGTTTATTTTACTCCATTAATAAGATCCTGACATGTTAATCCCAATGTTAACTAATTCCCAACTTGGTATTTTTTGAGTTTGAGACGTAAAACTATTTTTGCACAAGTCGTCTCAGCTAAATTATGTGTAAAACAAATGTTCAACTTGTTTTAAAAAAGGAACATTGCCTCCTATTATCAAGAACAAGCCTGTGTGACCTTCTAGTTCTTTTCTGTATGTAATATTCTTGACCATCACTATTTTGGGGAGAACTAGTTGAATGCATGATAAAAGATGATGAAGTGTTTGACTTTTATTAAAAACTTTGTACTTTGTGTGGGTGTGTATGTGTGTGCATGTGTATGTTTTTAATGAACATTTTTTTTTAAGTTTGTGCAAACTGTAAGGAAGCTACAGCTGGAAAAAGCCGCTAAGAACGGCTGCATTGGTTTAGTAAACAGTGTCTTGTGTCTGTGGAGTGTGTAAGAGCCGAACGTAAACCACGTAATCCCAGCGCCTGAGAGTCAGTTACACTAGAAGTGTATGGAGTTTGACTGACAACCCAACAGCCAATAGAAAACAAGGTAGCCTCATTTAGAGCGTTCAGCGGCGTGTTTTGAGCGTTCAGGTGTCGCAGCTCTCGACGAGCGTCCAAGGTGTCCGGCATCAGAAGTTGAAAATGCTGAACTTTTGGTGTCGGACACAGTGCGTCAACCAATCAAGGACTGCCCTCCAGTGACTAAGCAATGTTACCGGGAAAAGGAGAAGAAAGAGAAAATAGTCCCAGAAACCAGAGCCACAAACACAAAAAAGCAAGAAATCTACACTATGTGTCATTAGCAGATTATAAATATATACATGCCACAACCGCCAAGCCCACTGCCAAAACTGGACCAGGACTGGGCCAGGATTGAACCAGGACTGAACCAGAACTGAACCAGGACTGAACCAGGACTGAACCAGAATTTAACCAGGTCTAAACGAGGTCTAAACGAGGTCTAAACCAGGACGAAGCACTGATGTGTTTATGTAATAAAAACAGTAATGTCACTCTCTCATCCTGTTCTGCCATCACTGCAGGAAAAGCCCGGGGAAATGGCACTTGTTTCCAGGGTAATGGACACTCTGGACGTGCGTCATGTATTTTACTCCCGTTTATCCATGCCATCCAAGGCGTCAGGTGCGTCTAAACTCAAATGCAAAGGCGTCCAACTTGAGGCGTCCATCGCGTTTTTTGACGCTCTAGTGTGTAAGTCGTTCAGTGAACTTTTGGAAACTTTCACCATGAACTAATTTATGGAAAACGTATATATAATCTGTTTACTTTTGATATGCCAGCCTCTGTTCATCAACAACAAAAACAACAAACTATGTGCCTTTAATGTTAACTGGTCCCGGACCAACTCTCAGGTGGTGTTGTTATTGGTTCTTTTCCTTTATGAGGCATTATGTTCATGTAAATGTTAATAATTGGTTCAGCCAGTGGTTAAGGTGTAGTTAAGGTCATCCAAGCCTGCTCCAATTGCTACACTCCACACGATGCACTGAAAACAACTAAAACATGTAGCACTGTCAACCAAACCTAAAGACCACAGCCACCATCACCATCACCCTCGTCCTTCCAGCCGCTCTTTTGCCAATGTTTTAGCCGACTTTTACACTTTACATCACAATTCAATCTTATGCAAAGTCAATGGGTAATTACAGAGATTTTAGCCATAAACCAGGACAAAACTGCAATTTGACACCATCGAATCCTAACCCATGAAGTACTTTAGGATATTACGTGACGCCAAATGAACCCAAACTGAATTCTCGGCACGGGACCTGGTTCTCCGCTCGTTTCTGTTCCTCCGTTTGACCCTCGCGCGAACACTTCCTGACGACAAATACTTCTCGCTGTCATTTCCTTACACCCCC
>KN492126.1:19330-30982 GCA_000787155.1 Scartelaos histophorus
CACACAGCCTACACCTGCTCCGAGAAATGTCCAATTTGATTCAATAGATTTCATTACACTTAAAGGGCTTGAACCTTATTATTTCCCCATGTTTTTGGAGCAAAATGTGACTCTTGTCCCAGTGCAGATTTATTGTATAAGCAGCTCTTGAGTGTCTGCATCTACTTTGAAAGCATTTTACTGTCCCTGTCAGCTTTTCTGTCACAAGAAAACTTAACTGTGGTCTCTGAAAATTGCGAAAAGCACTTTTAAACTCATCACTATGAATATTTAGGATGCATTAAGAAGAATGCATAAAGTGAGGAACAACTGCAAGCTGTTTAAAATGGACTAGTTCCATGTTTTTAGAATAGTAGAAAACAGCCTTTAAAGAACAGATATGGAGTTTTTGACCATATATCATTGTTTCCTAATCAAAAACATACCTGGAGTTGTATTTTTTATTGTTATTCATACTTGTTTGAGTAAGTCTGCTCCCTTTAAACCCCATAGAAACTTGGGGAATTCTTTGGAATTTTCAGTTTTGTGATGTCAAAGGTAAATGTCTGTCTGATCTGGCTGTTTTAAAGTCCATACATGAAAATCTAAAGAATTTCTGCCATCAAATTGTGTTTATTACAACTCAATGTCTCTGTTAGCATGTTGGAAAAAGAAGCTAAATGTAGTTATTGGGTGTTAATTGACGCATTATCTTACCATAAGATAGTCCTAAATCATGAAACACTAAAGCAAAGGTCCTCAAGAGTACGGAAAAGGCCAATGACAAGAACAAAAAAAGGAATAATTAATCATCTTTACTTATAAAGGCCTTTTAAAAACAAGGTTTACAAAGTTCTGTACAAGCAGCAATGAACAAAACAAAAAGCATAAAAACATCATAAAGAAAGCCCAGAAAAATAGACAGTGATGCAAACAAACCAGTTAATTACAATGAATAAATAAAATACAGAATAAAAATAAACCAATAAAAAAATGATACAAATGGGATTCAAGAAGTGATTTAAAAGATGATACTGATGGTGCAGCCTTATTTCCTCAGGCAGGTCGTTGCAAAGCCGAGGAGATGGACTGAAAAGACTCGATCGCCTTCGTCCGGAGTCTGGAGTGGGACCTGCCTGAGGTTAAAAGTTCTGAAATGTAACTTGGTGCAAGACCTAAAAGAGCTTGTTTAGGTCTTGTTTGAGGATGGCCGCTCCCTTTAAACCCCATAGAAAAAAGGGGAATTTTTTGAAATTCTCAGTTTTGTGGCGTCAAAGGTAAAGGGTCTGGCTGTTTTTATGTCCATGAATGAAAACCTAAGAATTTCTAGGATCCAATAGTGTTCATTACAACTCCATATTTCTGTTAGCATGCTGGAAAAAGTTGCTAACTGCAGTTATTGGGTGTTTATTGACACAAGACGACGCTAGCTCAGTTTTTAAAAGTCCACTGATCGAAAGGTTAGCAGTTTGAATCCCGCTCCCGACATAAACCTCAGTAGCTGAGCAGTCAAATCCAGCTCACACAGATGAACGCTGTCATTGTGTCCTTGGGCAAGACACTTAACCCACCTCACCCTGCTGTCTGCCTACACTGGTGCATGAATGTGTGTGTGATTCTTGTTGTAAAACGCTTTGAGTGACTTAAAGGTGGAAAAGCAAAGTATAAAAATGCGACCATTTACCATTATCAGAAGATACCAGAGCAAAAGGTTCTTAAGAGCAGGTTACAAGTACAAATAATGCATAATATTTGTTCTTTCTTGTGCGTATTGTGTTGGATTTCATATTAAAACTATAAAACTACCCAATGAAAGTCTTATATTTGCAGTATGGTTAGTAATATTTGTATGCTCACTAGCCTCTTTGGTCTGTTATATATTTTTATCTGTTATATTTTTGCGTGTGTTCAGATTGAAAAAGACATGTTCAGATATAAATTTACCACAAACCTTTAAGGGCGCCGAGTAGACATGTTTACAGCAGTTATCTTTCAACCGAAACAAAATATGGGCCTGTGCTGGAGACTGAAAGGCTGGAGGCTGAAAGTTACACAGTGCATCTTTAAAGTGTGTGTCCTGCTCCCTGATCCCACCGCAGAGGAGAGTCCACCCGCCGTGGCCCTGTCCTGTCTGTGGTCTGGTGCAGAAAAGCAGATTAGTGCATTAGAATGGCTATGGTAATGGCGGGGCGCTGTACCACTCTCTCCCTCATTGTCCACAGTTTTGCAGAGTTCCATCGCCCGCTCCGCCGCACAATGGACCAGTCATTTAAAAGACATTTCTCTGGGGCTACACAGCGCTGCTTTTATGCCCGTCGCGTTGGCCCGTCGCAGGGGCACGGGGTCCCCAGAGACGCCCCCCCCCCTCCACCGCAGACATAAGGTGGGTATGCTGCAGTGATTAGACACGCTTCTAATCCAGTAACGGTGATGGAGGATGGAGAAAAAAGACGGAAAGAGAAGGAAAGAGGGAGCGAGGGGGTTCAAGGTCAAGTGTGGACTACAGAACCTGAATGTGGAGAATCAGGATTACAGACGCAAGCTTTGATGCAATAACATGATGAAAAATGTTTAGAATTTTGTATTTTTATTGTTTTTTACGTGTGCATAATTGTAGATCTGAATAAATGCAAAAAAAAGAAAAAAGCTTATATTAAAGTGTGGATAAATGTGGCTAAAGGCTGTTGAACTGTATCAGAAAGTATATTTTTTTATTTATTTTAGAAAATCAATAAAATTTTCTACAATATTTTCTCATAAATCCACATCCACTTGATTTCTGTAACACATTTTACAAATAAAGCAGTTTCCAAACTTCATAAAACGAAGACAACAAAAAGGGTAAATTGCTAAAAATTTGGTCACATCAGTTCAAATCAAATAAAACTATAAAAATCACATCATCAGCTGGAAATAAGTAAAATAGAAAAAATAAACAAAATATACATAATATATTCACTTAAAAATACATACTTTGGGATGTTTTGTTGGTAGTTCAATCGCCCCACAGGCATTGTTCTCATTGTGTCCTTGAGCAAAACACTTTACAATCATAGGTGAAGTAGTGACTCAAATTACACTGTAAGAGCAGCACTTTGTGAGTATCCAGACCCGTGTGGAGAGGCAACCCCAATCTCAACAAAAATCTATGTTTTTTTATGTTCATTTATTAAAAATGGGACAGTGCACATTAATCAACACGTGTTATAACAGCTGTAAATGTGCCAGAGTTTGTCGTGCAGGATTATTTTTATCCTTAGCCTGGAAGGCAAGTTGATGGTGACAAAAAAACAGGACATAGGCACAAAACATTCAGCCCCTCGCACATGACAGAGACTTTAAAAGGATAGTTTGAGTTTTTTGACATAAATCTGTACATCGTCCCCGTTACAGTGTGGTGCATAAACTCCGACTTACCCCCGACATCGTACCGTGAGACGAGTTCTTGCCCGGTTTTGGTGCTGGTGAAAGTAGTTCCAGCAAGTTGGCTGGGGTCACGAAAATAAAGCGTTTTTCTTCTCAAAACAATATGTGTTCAAAAGAGTGATACATTTGCATCACAAAACCGTTGTCGATGCAAAAGTCAAACCTCATAATCGCTTGGCACTATTTTCTCTCCGTTCGTATCACTGCGCTGCTGCCAGGTGAAGCTGCTCCTGTTTCACTGTGTTTACGGCTCGGAAGGTTAACGGCAAAATGTCTGACTATGACACCGAGAACTTACACAAGCTTATATACATATATATATATATATATGCATCTTAACTCTCACGCTAGCTCTCACGCTAGCTCTCACATTAGCTCTCACATTAGCTGTCACATTAGCTCTCACGCTAGCTCTCACATTAGCTATCACATTAGCTCTCACATTAGCTTTGATGTTAGCTCTCACGTTAGCTCTGATGTTAGCGCTCACATTAGTGTTAATTTTATGTTCCTTTTTTTCTTTTTTCATTTGTATTTCTGGTCCTATATAACTTTTATTCCACTCATATGACACAACCACAGCAGCAGATTGTGAAGTAACAGGTTGTACTGAAATAAAGGATGTATTAAACTTCATTAGAGGGTAAAAAAGGGAAGTTTTAATAGCAAAATAAAGAAAAAATCAGAGCGAGGACAAATGTACATAGGTCTTGAAGGGTTAAGTGTCCCATAAAAAAAACACATCATGTTTCATAGTTCCATGGTGAAGTTTTAAACATGATCAACTATGTCTATCAATTTTTCAGATGTATTTGTCCTGATTTTGGCTTTTTTTCCCTCCATAAATTGCTGTAATCTGTTTCCTTATATCTGCGTCATTAAACCACAGTCAAAGTTTCAAATTTGCCCTGTAAAAATTATTAAATTCGAAATAAAAGTTAATTCCGCTTTAAAAAGACCATGTAAAAACTTAATTCTTAATGATTATTCGAAATTTAATTTTATTCCGATTTAAGTGGGTCAATTTAATTTATTCCATGATCATGTAAATGTTTACTCTGCTTAAAAATAATTCCGGTCGTTCGTGCTCATTGGGTCGTTCTTCTGACGCTCTGCAAAAAGGCGCTCGGAGCAAATTTTGGTCTGAACCCAAACAATTTTTCTAATAAGTCGCTGTAAGAACGACAGATAATGAAAAGAGCGGAAAAAAGTGGAAAGAAAAAGCAAAATGCAAGTAACAGCTGATTGTGTCCCTGTCCAATCATCAAATAAAAAGCCGATTTAATGTGTTTTCCATGCAAACCTTAATTCAGAATTATTATTTCCATGTAAACTTGAAGGAGAATCATTTAAAACCAAGCTATTTAATTCAGAATTTGGAAACATGATGTAAACGTGGTCATTGACACATCATTTGTTGGGATTCACCTGCAGCGTCTGGCCTTAAAAAACAACAGCGCCCCCTCCCTTTTCCGAACAAGCTTTCCTCCCACCTGCCCGAACGCCTCACCTTCTTCTCTCTCTCTCTTTTTTCCTCATCATCACCCCGCTCTCTCCATCACCGGCAGATTTTTCTCCTCTCCCTCCCCCCCTCTCGCCTCCTCTTTCCCACCTTCGCTCACATAAATCACGGTGAACGGGCCTTTCGATGATGATGCTAGTGGAGGCTGGGGAGCGGCGCATCCCGGCGCTCCAGACGTGGCTAACTGATGGTGTTTGCTTCTCCCCGGGCCTGTCTCCGCTCAGGGGGGCGCTCTCTCCTGGGCTGCCCCCCCCTCTTCCTCCGCCGCCTCCGCCTCCTCTTCGCGAGCTATGGGTCTCAGCGCGCCGGAATTACCACGCCGTTACAAATGGATGCCGGGGCTCGGAGCATTGCTTATACCGGCCCGTAATAGCAGGAGGCCCGGTGGGGAGGAAGACGAGGAGGAAGAGGAGGAGGTGGAGGAGAGCCACAAGGGAGACGCTATAGTCCAGATGAATACGTTAGCATATTTTAGCACAATTAAAAGTTCATTTGTCTAAATCGGTGGACTTTAGCCCCGTTTAAGCCTTGTTGCCTTGCTAGTTGTTTCTTAAAGAGGGAGAATTAAAGATTGACCGTGGAAAGCGAGCAACAAGACAGCGGTAAATAGTTTTTTTAGTTGGATTTGTTTGTTTTCTGGATTACAAATAGTGGCTTTCAGGTTGCACGCTGCACATCTGGGCCTGTTTGTTTAATGTGACGCTGCTGGGGAGGTTGGGGAGGGCATCTGGTGTAAGAATCTCGCATCATACCCATGGCACAGCAATGTTAAAAGCAAAACCATGGCGTGAATTCAGTGAATTCGAGTTAATAAGGTTCAAATTTCATAATAATTCACCACATACCATGTTTTAGAAAATACAACAATTTTAAGGTTATTCTCGGTCGCACCACATGACATTTTTTAAGGTTCTTGCCAATTCATGTACATAAAAAACACTAATAATGCTTCATATAAATGTCAAACATAGATTTATGCGTGACATTATAAATATTTGAAAAAGTTCAATAGAAACCCAGTATATACACAAATGTGGCTCTCAGCATATAACATTATAGGTTAAGCAGTCAAAATCCAGTGACCAAAGGCTGGCTGATGTGATTCCAGCTCCAATAGATAAATGCTGTCGTTGTGTCCTTGGGCAAGACACCTAACCTACCTCGCCCCAGTGTCTGTGTACACTGGTGTATGAATGAGTGACTGAATGGGTGAGTGGTTCATCGTTGTAAAGCGATTCGAGTGCCTTGAAGTTGGAAAAGCGCTGTATAAAAATGTGACCATTTACCCACTGATCTGTCTCCATGGAGAAAAGGTTGTGGAAAGGCTTGGCCAAGTTACTGGTCAAATCTGTGGAGCGGTGACCTTGTTGTTGAAGGGATTTCAGGAAAATAACCATGGAACTTTTCTCTGTGAACACAGTTTGACCACAGAACAAGTCCTTTGATGCTTTATGGTCTCTCAGGAGAAATTTTGAGTTTTTATCTATGAAGTAACAATCCAGGCAATATGACCCAACTCACAGAAGACGATTTTAGTTGAATGTTTTAAAAGGTATATTGTGCTTTAGTCTGCTAAAATCTATGACAGCTGAGGATCATTTGAAGACTTATGATCTTATTAACTTATGGTTTTACAAACTGCATAGGAACAGTCTGGAGTTTTATCTATGCTGCAACAAACTGGGCAATATGAACCAGCACAGAGAAGACGATTTTGGTTTAATATATAAGAAAAGGTACAGTATATTTTCATTTAGTCCACATAGTATATCATTATAGTTATAATCTATGACCCTGTGGATCATTATGTTGTATTTGGACATTTTAAACCACCATATTCATCTAAAACAACCTAAGACAAGAAACAATCCGGGTTAGAAAACTGTCACTCTGCTGGACCAGGATCTGTAGATCATGTTGGAGCAGCAAAAAAGATCACACTGCAAAAAAGCTTGGCCAAAATTGAAGATATAAACACTTAAATCTGACAGAAAATGACTTAAAAGTAAAAGTAAAAGTGAAATTATCCTCATAATTTCACTTGACTTAAAATAAACTACCTCTAGATTAGAATGAAGCAGTCTCAGAACTAGTAAGGAGAGAGAATAAATTTGAAAACAAGGTGAATAATTTGCATTGCAGGTAACTAATCCTGTACGCTGTTAGCATGCTAGTTGTTGTTAGCATTACAATGGTAGCAAAACGCCAGTCCGACCTCTGAAAGTTGCGAAAAAGTGCTCGAAAAGAGAATTAAGACATGAAATGAGTGAGGACCACTGCAAACTGTTTCAAATAAATTAGTTCTGTTTTTCGGTGCTTTTAAGTGTAAAACTTCAAACTCAAGTACATGTTTTTCCCCCCGCGAGCCTCCTGCAGCCTGCACATGTGGACGCACACCTGTGTTACATATGGAGTCACAGGTGTTATATTTGGACATTTTAAACCACCATATTCATCTAAAACAACCTAAGACAAGAAACAATCCGGGTTAGAAAACTGTCACTCTGCTGGACCAGGATCTGTAGATCATGTTGGAGCAGCAAAAAAGATCACACTGCAAAAAAGCTTGGCCAAAATTGAAGATATAAACACTTAAATCTGACAGAAAATGACTTAAAAGTAAAAGTAAAAGTGAAATTATCCTCATAATTTCACTTGACTTAAAATAAACTACCTCTAGATTAGAATGAAGCAGTCTCAGAACTAGTAAGGAGAGAGAATACATTTGAAAACAAGGTGAATAATTTGCATTGCAGGTAACTAATCCTGTACGCTGTTAGCATGCTAGTTGTTGTTAGCATTACAATGGTAGCAAAACGCCAGTCCGACCTCTGAAAGTTGCGAAAAAGTGCTCGAAAAGAGAATTAAGACATGAAATGAGTGAGGACCACTGCAAACTGTTTCAAATAAATTAGTTCTGTTTTTTGGTGCTTTTAAGTGTAAAACTTCAAACTCAAGTACATGTTTTTCCCCCCGCGAGCCTCCTGCAGCCTGCACATGTGGACGCACACCTGTGTTACATATGGAGTCACAGGTAAACCCAAAGCGAAGCACTTTTTCTGTCCATGCATCAAGTGTGAGGGGACCGGAGAGAGACCGGGGCCCACGGAGAGGAGAGGCAGCAGGGGCCCTACCACATACACCACCACATCACTACAGATTAATGTGAGTTGGTTATGTAGGCCACACCATACAACCAGACACGCATTTACATAAACATATAGGGCTACGTGTAAAGTGAAGCCACAGCATCCTATTTTAAAAGTAATAATGAATAAACAAGATTGAAGTTTTTGCTTCATTTCGAACTATTTTCAGACTAAAGCGCGTGGTCGCAGCTGTATAATAAAGCAGTTTAAAGATGGGAGGTGTTATGCAAAAATCTTTCTACCACGTTACAGTGTTGTTCCCTTTTCAAAAACACGCCTGAAGAGGTTTTGAGAAATCTAGCGATCTCACCAGGGCCATATTTAAACCCTTATAATGTTTAGAAGTGTCTTTACAAGGCTCCGCCCACAGCCTTAAGCTCTCAAACGACAATAACTTCTATTCACGCTTAGAAGAAAAGTAATCTTATTTTATCTGCCCCCTTTTTCCTTTTCCAGACAACATATTAACACTGTAAATATTTCATCAACACATTTGATTTCAGTCACAATTATCGATCCACTGCAAACAGAGATCGTCACTGCAGCAACTTTTCATTTACTTTTCATACCGTTGCCATACCATTTGCTATCACAAATGTCTTGCTTAAGGACACAAGGACAGCTTCCCCTAGAACCACTCATGGCCTGGTGAAGGGCTTAACCTGCTTCCTTCCACGGACAATGTTCCAAAGTGCATTTTTTAAAGGTTGTATGGAGGTTTTTTTTGTTTCAAATTGTCAATGAAAGCTTAAAATATCATTATGGACATGCAGCAGTCTTGTAGTTATTATGATAAAAAAAAGAATAAATGGGCCAATAAATAATGTGGCTTCCTCATTATCTATTGGCTGTTGGATTGTCAGTCAAACTCCCTACATTTCTAGCGTAACTGACTTCCTGGCGCTCTGGGATTTCATGGTTTACGTTCCGCTTTCACGTGTTTTACATACGCAAGACGTTGTTTACTCAACCAACGCAGTGGTTCTGAGTGACTTTTTGGAACTCTAGCTTCCTCGCAGTTTGCACAAAGTTTGTTGCAATGACAGACAAGAATCCACAAAAGAATCTGCAAAAGAAAGTCCGTTTTTGAGATTGCTGAAATAAGAAGAGAAGGGGAAAAGGAGCGAAGCCAAACTAAGATTCTCGGAGATTCATTCCAGCGATGGCGTCACTGAAGCAGGGTGAGGGTCTAAAGACTGACGCACTGGAGCTAAATTACTTCTGGACAGGAAACTTCTACAGTATTTTGTTCAGCAAATATGCATCTGACAGTCTGTAAAACAAGTATGATTTCTACTTATGGAGCTATGGAGGAGGAAGGTGGTGTCACTCATGCACAACATTTGAAAATCCTCTATACAACCTTTGACTTTCTGTTTTTCCGTTGAAATCATACAGGTGATGTGCGACCTCCACAAAGTGAGGAGCTGTGCCTTTAAGTGCCCATATTCCACTGGTTTTAGCGTCACATTTCACCGCAACCACGTGTATTTCCCTTCTCCTTTCCCTTTCTGAACCCACCACCCCAACATGGCCGCCGCTGAGCTGTCGCTTCCCATCATCCCTCTCCTGAAAGAGCCTGGCGTGCCGACATGCTAACGCGCTACACAACAAGTGAGTAAACAACTAATGTCGACAAACAAACAAACCTCCTCCTCTTCCTCACCCCGTTTCTATGATGCAACGACGCGCAACCCACCCCCGCTTTAAACCTCCTCCGTCTAAACACAGCAGTTGCGGTAATTGCGTGTTTGTCGTCATTTCCTTCCATTAGCCGTATTTGCTTGTTTGCGAAGCTCAGACATGACGTTGCATTTGTTAGCAAAAGACAATGTGACAGGCTAACGGCGGCAGCACTGCTAAATCGTTAGCAATGAGGCCAGGAAAAGCGGGCGAAGTAGGTTTGGGCTGGAGTTTGCGACACGGGGGAACAGGGTTAGGAGGGAGGTTCAGGTAATGGTCGGAGATTGGAGGATCAATAATTGACAGGGTGCTCACTTTGCGGCGCTTGGACAAAATGGGCTGTAACTATGTAGTTTGGGCGCAGCTGGAAAAACATGGAGCCAAATGATGTCTTTACGAAGGAAATGTCGACAAGCGCACAGAAAGTTACAAGAGGAAGAGTTCCCCGTGTGAAAGTGAGGAGGGATATTGTTTAGAATGGAGACGGCAAGTTTTCTGGATGTGGGTTTGGGAGTTTTAGGGAGGGAAATTCACTCAGGAATCGTAAATAAAAAACTGATTGCAAATGTTGTTTTCAGGTGATGCTAAAGTTGACGAGTGGAGACATTTCTTTATCAATAATGAGACTGTTTTTGTTAAATCGAGACTCTGCAGGGTCAATAGGGGAAAAAAACTTCTGTAGTCGACTCACATTAATGAAAAAACGTTATTTTCATCATATAATGTTTTCATGAAAAATTAAGTGAAAAAAAAGTTGACAATTTCTGGTGCCAAGTTTATGTTTCTTGCTTCTTATTTAGTATTTTAGTAAAATAGATCTTACTGAAAAATTGTCTAAACCTTCAAATTTCACCTAATTCTTTTGAACTAAAACCTGAATAAATCTATCTTGAAATTATACTTTAAAAATCCTTTTGTATTTTTTGTCAAAATCGTGTTTAGTACAAGATTGGAAAGTTTGGTGAGCGAAGGTGCTACTTTAAAGGAGGTTATGTGGGAGAAAATGCATTTTGAGAAAATGTCTTATGTCCATTGTAAACTATGGCTGCAAGTTGATTAAATAAAATCAATACAGAGTGGAACATGTTGTTTCCACCTGATATAAGAATTTCCTTTCTCCCCTTTAAAGTTATACACTGTCACATTTCTGACTGGTCCACCACCTCCTTGATTTGTCTTAAAATCTGTGGAGAGGCAAAAGCACTTAAGAAAGAACACGTTTTTCAAGGTGTTTTTGAGCAAACAAAACGCTCTTGATGAAAGGTAAGACTTAAATGCTGCATGTCCTGGAAAGTAGTAGCATCTTGTAATTTTCTGCTACTTGCTTTTCCTGATTTCAACCTGGAAATCCAGTTGGTTAAAACCTAAAATGCCTTTCTCTGATCTGCATGGACACTACCTAAACACAGCATCTACACCTGCACCAGTCCTGAGTCAGTGCTAGTGCAGCTTCTGCAGCTCAGGGAGTGAATTCTGGAGGTCCTGAGCTTCACATGAGGCCTGTTCATAAACTGAGAGTGAGAGAACTGTCCTCTGTTTGCAGGTTGAGGCTCTGGTTGTGATTGTAGTGCCCTTTTAAAAAGAGTGCAGGCTCCGTACTGTTCCTTTAAATTGCAACATCAAAGTAAAAGCCAAACCACACGAGTTATTCTTAATTGTAAGTTTGCTGAGTGAGGCTCTTCTCTACACCTCACGGACTCTTCACTTTGTACAAATAAAGAGTGAGAAACCGCAGAGTTTTCCCAGTCGCTGTGACATCTCTGAGCTCCTCCTCGCGGGAATACTCTCCTCCTATGGCACAGCGCTTTGGGCGTCTGTAGCCACGGGGCATGTTTTAGGTGGAGGGCGTAATGAGGCGGGTGGACAGGACCGGCCCTGCCAGCAGACGCTCTC
>KN492127.1:0-10484 GCA_000787155.1 Scartelaos histophorus
AAATTCAGAATAAAAATAATTCAAAGAAGTTTTTTGTCAAAGTTACATAAATTCAAAGTGAGAAATTCAACAGAGTTTAAAATTCAAAATCTGATGAAGCAAATTATCTTCCATATTGTAGTCTTTGTTTTGTGGTGCTGATGACCGAATATACTACTACTACTACTACTACTACTACTACTACTACTACTACTACTACTACTAATTGAATCTTGATCTGTATCAAAACAAGTATAAGACCACATATAGTAACTAGTATACGCCCATGGACCACTATGGAGCTGACCTGGACGATGAGTATTACACGGATACAAGGCCACATGTTTGGATAGAAAGTACTATTATTTAATCTTGATTTCTATTTTATTCTATTCTGTTGTCTAGAAAGATTGCCTATACCCTGGTATCGAAATTGAGTTAGAATTGCAGCGTAACCAGGTCAAAATGTAAATTTCATACGACAGTGTGTCCGTGGCTCAGAGCGTCACCGATTGCAGAGTAGAAATAAAAACCGTTGGAGAGTAGTCGGGACTTTCGGCTCGTAAATAGTGGAGCTGCTTTCTGTGTGTTAAAAACAAATGTGTTGGTGGGAACTGGATTCACGGTGCTGTGCGGAAATTTGACATGTCTAGAATATTAAATAAAGACGTAACTTTTCATATCACATTGTCCTTGTCCTTTTTTATGATAGAACAAATTTTGTGAGCAATTAAAAAGGGGATCTTATACCACTCGGTCATCACTACAGTAGTTTCTTTTTTATTTATTTGACAGTGATAATGCAGTCGTATTCACAGACAGACAATAGTGTAGAGTTTGGGCTAATCGTCAACTCCTGTTTCTACGATGAACAGTTCAAAACACAAAAGGTGAACTGATTTTGTGCAGCTAGTTAGCAATATCCAACCAGTTTTCAGTTCAACACTCTCACCTTTTTTGTTGAAAATGAAACACCTAAACAGGACCACACAGACTCCTCAAAATGTGTTGTTTAAATCAATTTTGTAGTCCTATTATTTTCGTGACTTTTCAGACCATCTATAAAGGAGATGTTTGTTCATGCGTGCGTTGTGTAACCATGGTGACTGTTGCACATTCGGCCATAGACATACATGCAGAACCTCCTTCAGTGCAATATCTCTACAGAGTTTAAAAAAATAAAAGGGTTACAGGACATTTTTTTAGAACATCATTAAATAAATAAGTAATGATTCAATAGTCAAACTTGTTGAAGGCCAATTTATCTTATTTGCTGTATTTGCAAAGAGATAATGAGCTTTAATGGTAAATAGATAAGCTCATAAGCGCATGGATCTACAATAAATAATTACATAAGAACTCATTTATGGCCTGTCCCTATAGGTATAAGAACTGTGCAGTTGGAACAAAGCATTTGAAGCTTCCCCAGAGTCTCCATTTTGCCTCTCGTAACAACTCTGGGAAGAAAACAAATCATAAATCAACACCATTTAAACCTATTACAGTTGGGATAATGTTAGTCTTTCAGATTGCTTCATACTGTGTTTATATAACTGGGTTAGGATGCTCTTGATGATGAAGTACACGTGCAATGAAACATTATATCTAAGCTGTGCTCATTTATTGTAAGAAAAGAATGAATTTCTTATTTCCAGAGTTATATAAAGGAGAATTAAAGGCCTTGTACCTATTTTTTCCCCCATGTTTTTGAGCTAAATCTGTCGTACCCCAGTGCAGCTATATTGCAGGTTAAAATAAGCCTGCGCTACTGTTTACTGTCTGCGTTTAATTAGATGAGAGTTTTATTGTCCAATAATTAGGAAGTGTGTGTTAGCATGTTAGTTGTTATTAGCTTTACTGTTTGCAAAACTCTGCTCTGGTTTCTTGAAGTTGTGAAAAAACTCAAACTCATAGCGGTGAATAATTTGGTTAGAAGTGAGGAACAACTTCAACTTTAGTTTCAGGGTTACGTTGGACTGGTTCTGTTTTTGCATTTTTTAAATACCTTTAAAAGTACGGTTAAACTATGACCTGAGTTTGACTTTTATTTATATATCCAGGTTATTTATTAAGTCCACTTGCTTGTTAATATTGATGGAGACAGGACTGATCCCTGTGGCTTCCCTAAAGCATAAACGTACAGTCTAACAAACTGTGGCCACCATCTTGACTAATGCTAACTGTAAATAATATGTACAGTCCCGTAAATAAATGACTAAATAAATGTATAAATGCAAAAAACTGAATTTAAAAAACAAAACTATATTAAGCGAGCTATGGTGACTTTCACCTTTAGCGCGGATGTATCTCGCCAAATCGCACTGTGGGGGCAACGAGTGTTAGAACCTGTAGCTCCTGTGAAATACACACTGAACGCCACACGCCAACATGGTGCAGCTACGAAGCCGCCGGGTTTGCTTCAGGGAAAATTCATTTTTAAAAAGCTTCCCAATGGAGACATCGACAAGACTAAGGTTGTTTGCACTTTATGCAATGTGGAATTAGTTTAAAGTAGGAGATCTACAAAGCAAAGCATCCCTTAACGAACGCTGATGTCAAGCACTGAAACACCGGGGAAGAGTCGCCGTCAAACTACTTTGTTTGAGTGAAACCGAGGCGAGCCCGTCAGCTTGTCTGATATAACTGCACTAACTAATGCCGCTCGTCTCTCTGTACCTGCTGCAGTGATCCTCGTGATCTTGGTCTTAAAATGTTCATATTAACCCACTTAACATGATCCTGAACGGTTTTTTTTGCTATTTAGTGAAAAAAATTCTATTCATAAAATAGATCCTGGCTCCAGATTCTCTCCTGTAACCGTGAAGCATCACGAGCCTCATCTGAGCGGCGCTGAACACTGTGGTGACGTGACACTCCCTTAATCCTCTTTTTTATACAGTCTATGCTGCCGACCCATTAGCGTTAATCTACATTAATCTAGATTAATTTAAAAATGTCAATGGAATTAATCTAGATTAAAAAAAAAAGAATCTATGCCCACCATTAATTATAACAGTACCAAAGGCTTATCATGGTGTTGTAAAAGTAAAATGTAGCATGTAAATAATTTTGTAAACCTCCACGAAATATCAAATAAATATTATACCGTGAGACGCTTATCGAGAAACGATCATACCGAGAGATTTCGATATCGTTACTTCCCTAATGTTTAGTTGTTACTTAAATTTTGCACTTCAATTTCAAAGACTTTTCAAGCTGTTCAAATTGTTATTGATCTGAATATGACAATAAATGTTGCAGCAAATGACTGGGCAAAGCATTTTATAATGTCAGTCTTGTTATTATGTATAATATCGTGAGCTTTCCCAAGATATCACAATAAATATCGTACCGTGATGATATCATATTGAGACTTGGATATCGTTACACCCCTAACAGTTAGAAAACAGATGAATACATTGGATATCGACACCCCTAACAGTTAGAAAACAGATGAATACACAAACTTCTGTATCTCCGTATAAGTGACTTGTAAGTGTTCAGTGCCATAACCACACAGAAGCCTGCACTGTGTATTTAAACGTTATGTCAATATTCCTCGCTCAGGCCCTTCACCACAGCTGGAGTGATCCCAATCAAGTGCTTTTGTGCCGCCGAGCGTCCGTCTCTCCATGTGTCCTCGGAGCGCCTCTCTTCAAACGGAACAAATGAGCAAACAAAGGCCGGACTGCTCCCTCTGCTCGGGTATCGGGTCATTCAGAACAAACCCCGCTGATTACACTGCCCCGGCTCGTGTTAGAGGGAGGACGAGCGCAGTCTATACGTACGAGCACGGCCCATCTGCTCAGTGTGCGTTCAGCTGATGTTAATGTTGGGGTACCTGATTTTCACACTGTGGGAGTAAGAAGTGCAAGTTTACATCTGTTCTCGCTCATCCCAAGCGCTCGTAAACCCTGTGGCACCTTGCAAAAAAAAGTCGTATTGTGTCTGCTGTGTAGTTATAATCTACGACACCCAGGACATTCTTGTATAATTTGCACATTTTAAATCGCAGAAACGGCTTAATGCGAGAAACAATTCCACTGACTTTCGCGTTTGAAAACTGCGTTGCCCAATGGGAGCTAACGTCACAGTGAGTCAGTGAGTCTTTTTTTTTTTTCAATTTCTACCAAAATAACTGTGCAAATCTGCAGAATCCTATGTGTATCACCGGAAAATGTAATTAGAGAATGAAGTGAAGAGCCGGTGGTGGTGAAAACGGGGATTGATCGGCAAAGTAAGCACGAATCCCTCCAAATACTGCATTGACTGTGTAAAATGAGAAAGAGAAACAACAAGAACGTGGTTTTAAAGCTCTGAAAAGTAAATTTTGCATAACAGATCTTCTTTAAAGAGGATGTTTTTCACATGCACGGGGCATTAATTACCTTTTATAATTTAAAACTACACTACTGCTACACTCATCGAAAACAATGTATTAAAATGTTTAGTTTCAGTTTTGTTTTTGATTCTTTGGGTCCTGCCATCATTAAGCCGTAATACTGCGCGGATACTGCCAATGAAACTCCACATTTCATCAGGTTTGTGAAGTTGTATTATATTGTTTTCTATCATGTCATGGTATATTTATGAAAAATTAAAGCACATGTATGTAGACGACAATTTACTAGAAAAGTTGGGTTACCTTTACACACTGCAGAAGTAGGAAGTAAAGTCTAACACATCTTTTTGTTTTTCTTCCATTCATTAGTCGTCGTATCGTAGTATTACCTTCCATTGCGCCACACAACACTCTTGTATCACTGCTGTATTGATTTTAACATAGGAGATTGGTTCTTCTGGCTCTTCTGCTCGTAGGGAGAGAGTGATTAATTGGAACAGCCCGGTGACGCTGAAAAAAAAATGAGAGTTGCGATGGGGGGGTAGGGCGTGCGAAGACGGGAAGGTTGTAAAGAGCTCTAAGCAGCCATAAAAACAGGTGCAGCACGGGTAAAGAATGCGCAAGTGTGTAGGTCAGAGGAGCTCATGAAAAATGTATCGCGCTGTGGACATGTGGTTTCCTATTGTGCATGTGCGATGTGCAAGATGTGTAAGGATGCATGTAAAAGTGTGTATAATGCATTCTATTCACTTTTGTTCTATTATTCAATCATGCAGACGATTATCAAATGGATTTTTTGACTTGATCCGTTATATATTCACAGTATTTGCTCGTACTGCAGTAGTAACAGGCAAGATATCGCAATAATATGGGCTGATTATGATGAAATCCAGTTAGGTTCAGCCTTAAAATGCCTCTCTGTCCATATACTGAGAAGAAGAAACACTTAAGTACAGGTTAAGGCCCCAGATCTTCACACTTTCCTCCCCTGTCTGGAGGACCCAATCCTGGATGACCCCAATCTTCAGTCCCTTTGTCTTGAAATAACTCTACAGGTTTGAACTTTATCTGCAAATGTATTCGCAAATGAGTGGATCTGCCCTTCACTCTGGTTCTCATTGAGGTTTCTCATTTTCCACCGATGTTTTTGGGGTTTGTCCTTGCCGCGAACGAGGTCTAAGGACACGGGATATTCAGGGACACTTATCCATTCGCTTGTTTTCTGTGAATGTTGGTTAATTTGTCTGTCTGTCTGCGTTATTAACCAATGTCTGCTCCACTGTTGGATTTTCTAACTCTAATGCTTAAATCAATGAGCTTGTTAAGCCCCAAGAGGCAACTGCTGCTGTTATTTTGGGCTTTACGAAAATAATTTGAACTGAACTGAACTGAACTGGCAGTTGTGGTTGTGATATCATTATTGCAGATGTTTTAAACTTTTAAATTAAGCAAGATTTAGTTTTTGTCGTTTCTTATTTTTTTGCGTTTTCCTCCACACGCTCTGTACTTTTATGTGCAGTGATATTTTGCTCTACAGTATATACATGACTAGCATACATCTGGAAGCGTCTCTGCACACTTAAATGTTCTGAGCTAATCTGAGCTAACAACGCCGCTAGAAGAGAAGACATCCGGCTCTTCTGTATATCTGCTCCATGTATCTGTGACTATGTGTGCAGCGCCGCCAACATCTTTGTCTTTATTTAGCTCTGCGTCACATTACATCACTAACATCATTTGTCAGTACAGGCCATATTCACAAACTCTTACAGGAACTATTTGCCGAACGGCGATGCAGGGAGTGGAGAGGAGAAAATGTAATGCACGCAATTATGGAATTTCATAAGTGATGTTTATGTAATCGCTGATGTAAAATAAAACAAGTCAATGAAAATGAAGCGTTAGAGTGGGATCAGGAAATCTAGTTTGAACGTAATATTCCTCTCTCTGAATTCTGGAGCTTCTGAGCTTTTACATGAGGCATAAGAAATTAATGAATGAGAAATCAGAAACGTGTGTCTCGATCTTGTAAGATTCTTCAAGACAAACATTGTGTTTGTTCATTTTATATAGGTCAGAAACATAGAAGATGACGAGATGCAGAACGAGATGAACGAGACGAGATGAAGAACGCTTGTCCAACTTTCAGTGCGAGAAAAATCTTTCAAATCAAACGGTTCTAGCAGAAAAGCAACAAAGAAGAAATTAAGAAAGAAATAGTTCAAGCGAAGATGGTCACTTTGAGACACGTGAGGAGAATGCAAAACCACAGGAATCCCCTATAAACCTGGAGATGGTCACTGACAAAAAGACGACGCAAAGAAAAAAGACCAAAAGAAACTCAAAAAAAGAATAAGATGTGATGCACAGACCTGGGGGATGGTGGTGATGGAGCAGCCGGAGACCAAAGCCAAGGACAGACTCCACTGGAGAAGGACGTTCTGCCTCATGTCCCAGCAGAGACACAGGACGATGGTGAGTACGTTCTGTCTGCAGGTTAAGAAATGACAACCCAAGAGTCCAGGCTACACTGACCACAGGCTCTGGAAAATGTGTTCTGTCTTGATTTGTCAGTGTTTCAAGTTCAAACTTATTGAAGACTACTTTATTTGGTTTACAGCAGTTGAGACACCAGAGTCCCCATTATGCCTTTTGTAACTACTGAATTAACAAATAAATAATATCCAAATACTGCGTTGACAGTGGAAAATGAGAAGGAGAAACAACTAGAATGTGGTTTTAAAGCTCTGAAAAGTACATTTTGCATAACAGATCTGATTTAAAGAGGACGTTTTTCACATGCACAGGGCATCAATTACCTTTTATCATTTGGAAACAGCTACACTCATCAAAACAATGTATTCAAATGTTTAGTTTCAGTTTTGTTTTTGATTCTTTGGGATCGTAATAGCGCGGATACTGCCAATGAAACTCCACATTGCATCAGGTTTGTGACGTTGTATTATATTGTTCTCTATTATGTCATAGTTTATTTATAAAAAATTAAAGGACATGTAAGTAGACGAGCCTTTACCAGAAAAGTTGGGCAGCGCTCCTTCAAATTTGAGTTACCTTTACACGCTGCAGAAGTAGGAAGTAAAGTCTAACTCATCTTTTTGTTTTTCTTCCATTCATTAGTCGTCGTATCGTAGTATTACCTTCCATTGCGCCACACAACACTCTTGTATCACTGCTGTATTGATTTTAACATAGGAGATTGGTTCTTCTGGCTTTAGAGCAGTTGAGACAGCAGAGTCTCCATTTTGCCTTTTGTAACTATTCAAGTAACAAATAAATAATAAATCAACAGTATTAAACATAACTACAGTTAAGATGTTAAGAGATACAGTATTTGGTTAAAGGTTGTATTTTGCTGTTGTCAGTAATAACATTCAGACATGCAGCAGCCTTGGAATTATGACCAAAACAAAAGGAACGAAAATCCATCAGCTCTGGACGTGGTGGGGCCAGATAAGCATCAGCCAGTAGAAAACAGGGCTGCCTCGTTTTCTATCAGACTCCCGACGCTTCTAGCATAACTGACTCTCCGGTGCGCTGGGATTACGTGGTTTACGTTCGGCTCTTACACACTTCACAGACACAAGGCTCCGTTTACTAAACCAGTGCAGTGGTTCTTAATGGCTTTTTCGAGCTGTAACGTCCTCACAGTTTGCACAAAGTTTGTTTCAATGACAAGAAGACAAGAATCCACTACCAGTTCACAACAAAAAAGAGTAAATTTTTGAAGTGAAGCAGACACATTGGAGCTAAATTACTTTTGGACAGGAATCTTCTGCTTATCATTGGGAAACATTATTATGGTACATTATTTCAAAGAGCTTGACCTAGATGTTAGAAGAACCTAGAAGACCTAGACCTAGAAGAAAAGGTCTGTTTGTTGTTGTATTAGCAGTAAATTGTATTTACAAGTCCTGTGCAGCGGAAAGGAGATACTTATTTTATAAGATAAACTACTTCACTAAAATTGTAAATGTAAATGTAAAGTAATTTCCAAGATTTTGCACACATACATTACTCTCAAACTCACGACTTCATTATAACTCTGAATGTCGTTGCAGTTATGATAATTAAAAAAAAAAAAACAGTAGCAGCTGAACCAACAGAGCAGTGGCTGTTAAGGTTTCTGGCGTAAAGAGGAGGCGGGAGCTGTCGGGAAGGGGGGCTGGGTTTGAAGAAGGAGTCGTCGTACTCCTCATTCCTTGGAAAATCCTCTATACAACCTTTAAGGCAGGTGCAGTCCAGTCTCACCTTGTTTAAAACGTACGTACAGTTTCTTTAGTCAAAGGTTAAGCTCTTTTGAAAGCAGAAAGTTGCCGGTTCGTTTGTTGTGTCCTTGAGTAAAACAGTTGTCTGAAAACAAACAATCTAATGAACAATAAATCCTGCCCTTCTAACCATTCCAGCCATTTAATTAAGCATTAATGCAGTACCTCTGTTACCAGTAATTACAATTATGTCGTTAGTGGAACTGCTATTTAAATAAATAAAAATCTCACATGCAGCGTCACAACAGCATTAGACCTTGTTATCCACATGTGTAATTATGTATGTGTGTGTGTGTGTGTGTGTGTGTGTGTGTGTGTGTGTGTTCTAACCGACACAGCCTATGCTAATTGTACACCATCCACTGCATTCTCCACACTCCAGTCTCTAATGCATTTTTGATGGTTTATCTTTAATTTATTCTTACAGTTCAATAAATATAGACAACGGTGAAATTGCAATTCTAAGAGACGCAAGTAGAAATGTTTAACCGTATTGGAAATATGGACGTGAAATGTGAATCTTTTTTAATTGTGGTTTGGTTTAAATGTCTCCACCTTCCAGCCTTTATTGTTACAGCAAAACAATATGTACTTATTTTTACAGTTATTACTT
Organism: Scartelaos histophorus; assembly: GCA_000787155.1. Lineage (NCBI taxonomy): Eukaryota > Metazoa > Chordata > Actinopteri > Gobiiformes > Gobiidae > Scartelaos > Scartelaos histophorus. The sequence continues at coordinate 9,221 of KN492127.1, forward strand.
TCCACGTACTTACAACAGCATTTTCACATTTTTTTTCATGTTTTTTCAGTTGAATGCTAATGCTAACTAACAAAAAGCACGTCCAGATGACTACAACAGTGCAAATAGTTGAAATCTGGTCTGTAATCTATATTACTTATATATAGCTTATTTGGAAATCACCAAAATATAAAGCACAGGAAGTGTCTGTAAAACATTGCAAGCTAAAGATACTTTAAAAAAGTGCAATTAAACCAGTCCCCTGCTTCCACACTGTAAAACATACCACTGCCGCTTGTTAAAAAACATATTGATTACGACTTAACCGTGCTTTTAAGTTAATTGCTTCACCCATCATCATTAAGCATCACCTTTTAGCACTTCCTACGCCACTGATGTAATGCACGACTAAAATTAATCTCAATTCTGCATTTTTCCTGTTTGTTATCGGTCATTTTTACTTTTTTTTTTAAATGTCCCTCTGGTTTAAAGATGGCCGCTGAGCTCAGTGGCACGTGTTTACCCTTAAGCTAAAGTACGTCCATGTACTGACCACAAGACACAGTGTTCATCCATGTGAGAGCAGCAACCCAAAGCTAAAGATTGGAAAGTTCTTTTTTAGGGAACTGAAAAAAATGTGAACAGACAAATCCAATATAAAAATGCAGGATAAACGTCACGACATTTTATCTGAATAGTTTGGACAGGCTCATTTTTTAAAGAACACATATTTTTGCACATTTTAGTCACATTTTTGGGATTAGCATTTCACGTGTTACAACTTAAAATAATGTCAGCATGGAAAATACACTTTATAAACTGCACTTCCGTTTTAAATGAGACATTTTGGGCATTTTTATTTTTGCAGTGGAGCTCCCTCTGCTGTCAGAAAATAAACAATTTGAGTCCTTGAATGCTACGCTAATAGTCTTGCATACTTTTGTGAACGTAATTTGACTGCAAAATGAGTCCAGAGATGGTGTATGGCCTTTAAACTGTTGGCAAAGTCTGGAGTTTTATCTTTTATCTGACGTAACAATCCAGGAAAAATACAAACGAAGGCTCAGAAAAGGCGACTTTAGATTAATAGATTAACGGAAACAAATGTTAATGAATCAAAATACATCTCCAAATATTTTTTATGAGGGAACATCATTAGAACATGGGTAAAAGCTCGAAAAAGTCAATTAACCATCACACGTGGCCTGTAACAGATCCAAGGGCCGACCTCAGGAAGCTTCTGCAGCGTCGGTCTGTGGCGTCGCTCAGCCATGGGGAGAAACCT
>KN492127.1:16354-29130 GCA_000787155.1 Scartelaos histophorus
TGTTAGAAGCTGCAGAACGCGAAGCTGCATTTTTAATATAAATGCACCTTGGTATTTTTAGTTTAGTTCGTTAGGCGTGAAATATTAATAGCATTGACCATAGCTGCCTTTCATTTCACAAACAATGGGGCGTTAAAAGAATAAAGGGAGATTGTGCAGTGAAAGACTTGCCAAAGAAGCAAAACCAGCTAACACGCTAACCGCTACGTGTGCCGGGGTGAAATGAAGGGAGTTAAGGTAAATGCTGCGGTTGCCAAGTTTGTTAAAAGACTCTATGCACTGTGTAACTTTTCTGGTCGAGAGTTGCTAGTTTATATTTGATTTTGCCCGGAATGTTACACAGCATCACATCGAGCTTATCTATCGCCATGGAAACAAGCATCTGAAGTTGCACGGTCAAGTTACGAGTCAGATCTGTGGAAAGGAAACCCCGCTCACTGCCCTGCTGTAAAGGTGCGTGGTTTTTAAGGTCTTTTTAAGCTATAAAAACACTTGTATCTGAATAAATGGTGGTTACGTTACACTCGTACTCTAAATCTGAGCTGGTGATGTGTTTTGTAATCCAGAATTTAAAAAAAAAAGATTTGGAGTTTCTTCTTTTAGAGCTTAATTAGTCTTTCAGATTTCCAACTTCTCGGTTAGGTGCTGTAGTCTTCAGGGTAAGTTGCTCCTATTTTAGATAACTTGATAAATAAATAAGATTACTGGGCAAGAAAATTAATCAAGATTCACTTTTTTGCATTGATTGTTCAAGGTTTTCAATTGCATATGAATGTTTAAGAAAAATAATCATTTTAAAAGGTCCTATATAACACAAAGTTTCCTCTTGTGAGCTTTAAATCACACTACAGTTTGTTAAAAACATACCTGAGTTGTCTTTCTTCATTCACACATCTGAATAATCCTGTATTTTTAATCAGATCTCGCTAAGAAGGAGTTATTTAACCTTTTGTTCAGTACAGATTAGCAATTCCAAGACTGAAATTCTCCACATAATTCTAGTCATGGTGTATGGATTTTAAAAACGTGTAACTACCTCCTGTATTACATGACATCACAAGGTTTTTAATCCCCTGAAAGTTGAGAAACACATTTGTAAAGCCAAAAATCAATAAGTCAAATATGTTGGGGAATAAAGTATTTTACCTAAGCTTTGCCCAGCCAACACTGCAAAAAGCTTGGCCAAAATGTAAGATATAAACACATAAATCTATCAAAAAACGATGTAAAAGTCGTGAAATTATGTGTCCGTGCAGCAAGATAATTTTACTTGACAATTTATCGTAAAATAAAAAGCCTCTAGACTAGATTTAAGCAGTCTCAGAACTAGCAAGTAAACAATAAATCTGAAAACAAGATGAATAACCTGATTTTAAAGTAAGACTATATTGACTATTAAGAAAAATGGGTAAATGATCTGGCGCACTCAAGTGTTGGCAGGGAGGGGAGCAAAACCTTGGATTTCTTGAGCCTTGGCCAAGCACTGAAAATGCAAAAATAAAGTGTGAAAATATCCAGAAAGTGTTGCATGACTAGACCTGGAATGTATCGCATGGGAATAGCAACATCAAGACCTCAAAGACACAAAAGAAACTCACAAAGCAAGCTTCAATTTTCTCGATTAAATTATGCATTGTTGGATGTGAAACATGCCTCGGCCTACAGGCACCTCCACGTATCCGTCTGTTCCGCCTTTTCCGCTTCTTCTCCTCTAGGCGCCGTCGGCCATCTTAGCTCTTCCTCCCGCATAATGAGGGCGGCCATCGGAATGAGTAATAGGTATCTCCACTCCGGGGACGCAAACGTAACCGACGCTAATGCCTTCTCCAATGGACGGTGCGGTTATTTAAGAGGATGGGGCAGGATAGCGACGGCGAGTTAGCCACGCAAAGTTAGCAGCTAATTTGAGGTTTCACGCCGGGGGATTTGATCGCGTTAGCTGCGGTACGGTTGCGTGCGCGTTTGTTCAGGGGTAAATATTTTATTACAACTGATGCTGGAAAGGGCAATAAGTCGTGGATTTAAAAAGAAAGTTTTAAAAAGCGTGTGTGAGGCGACTGGATTAAGTTGAAACGTAACGGAGGTGGAGAGGATGAGGAGGTTGATGGTTCCGCTGTTACAGTTAAGAAAAGAAGGGAAGCGGATGAGTTTAAAGCAACAAACATGAATTGTTAGAAGCAGGAATCACACTTCAAACAAATGCAACAAGTGCGACGCTAACCTTAGTGTACGGCTGCAGTCAAATGAAGCTCATCGAGGCTGGAAATCATCAGGGCCGAGTTTCATATTTGGAAGTCCGACTGCAAGTATCAGTAACGAGACTATCCGGAGATAACGGTTCTTCCAGCTAGCACCACTGGTTTAGCGGGGGATTAGCAACGCGGTCATTCAAACCTGTTGCTAATGCTAAACCTCAGCGAAAAAAAGCTGCTTGATTTGTCTGTTATTAATGCTCATCTTTCTTTCTTTTCTCATTTTAAATTTGACAAGTAGAACAATGGCTTTTTAAGATCTAGTTTTTTATCCAAAGTCAAACCTTTTTTAGCTTTTAAACTTTCTGTAGGGCCAGTTCCAGCTTGTAGTGCCCAAGACGAGGCTTAAATCCAGGGGGACAAGTTCTGGAACCATCTGCCCACCATCTCCGAACAGCCCCCACAGTCGAGTGTTTTAAGTCTCGTCTTAAGACCCACTTTTATTCTCTGGGTTTTAACACCGCGTGAGTTGTGTGGTCCTCTGTGTCTTTTATTTATTAATTTATTTTTGTAAATGTATTTTATGGGTTTTATTCATTTATTGCTATTCTATGTTTTTGCTCTTATTTGATTTTACAGGTTTATTGTTTTAGGACTAGTATGATTTAAGTGATTAGTGTGTTTATTTTACCATTATATTATTTTTATTGCTTTTTGTATGTATTTGTGCAGCACTTTGGAAACTGTTTCTTATGAAATGTGCTGTATAAATAAAGTGGATTGGATTGGGATTGGATCTTGTCAGCCTATCCTGTTCATCAGGGTGGTCCACAAGATGATGGCATAAGTAAAAGTTTTCAAAATTTTGGCCAGAAAACCAAAAACTGAGCCCATAAGATGTCAGTAAAGGGCGGCACGATTTTTCACAATTTTTAATGACAGAAACTAATAATTCTGCTCATTAATAATCTCTCCCAGTCTGTACTTATGCTACATGTATTAGAACATTAGACCAGTCAAAACACTATATTCCACTGTAAGACTGTTTTTAGTGGCACCCGCGACCTCGGCAACTTCAGGGACTGGATGTAATCGTTTAAAAAGTGTCTCCACACGTCTCCAACACTCTGGCTCACTGGGAAATGAGTGAAATGAATTGTGAAAACACCTAAATGTGCAGCAGTTGACTCCATTGTTGGTACAGATGCTTATAATATCAATTGGAACAAGGCAAAAAGCGATCTGGCAAAATTAGGCGAAAGGTAATTTTATGAACCACCCTACTGTCCATATCTATCCCCGAAGCATCTCAAAGTTAGCGCTGGTTGATCGGAACAAAATCACGGGTCAATGAGCAACAGCGCGACGCCATCTTCGGTTCAGCTTCATTTCATTAGGCGTCCGTGACTTGAAGTCGCCGGTAGGATGAAGACCGGACCGAAAGATCTCGATGCTATTTTATGTGCCCAGCGTGGTGCCCAATGAGCAGTGATTGTTGTAGGAGGTTGAACAGAATGTGGGAGGTCTTAATTTCTAAACGCTCTAAATACAGCGCTCTTAATATGTCCTGAGGAGCAGTGTGGAGGTGGACCATCTCACACTGATATTTATACGGTGTGAATGAGTACTGGCTTGGATTAAAAACCTCCTACTTTAATGATTTTTAGCCAAAGCGTCATGTGTAGATGCTGTGTACTTTGGGCAGCTTCACTTCTTCTTAATTAATTTGCCATTTTATGTTGCGGTTAAAATAAAATGGCCTTTTCATGCGTGGCCTAAGCTCAAACTGTCTTCCTACCACTGGGCAATACACTGCCTATTAGTGTTGTCACGATACTAAACTTTCAAACTCTTTTTCAGCGCTAAGGAATAGACTTGACACTCAGTACTTATTCGGATGTCACAGTGAGAAGTAAAAACACTCTTTTGTTAGACAATAGAATGTGATTTTCAACATAAAATAGTCGTTTTAGTTCAGATTTCCGATACTTTTGACAATCCTACTGCTTATTTCAGCCCATTTTGTGATCTGTAAAATTATTTTGGGGCATTCTTACACTGATATAAAATCTTGGGGATAAGTTCTAGTTGGGATGGTTAGTGAATGTTTTCCTACAAGATTGAAATATTGCTGTTTGAACTTGGACCCTTGGCAGTCGAGATAAGCGTCACTAAGCTGGAAGCTGCAGCGAAGGTTTTATCTCTGTATGGATGCGCAGAGGGAGCGTAAATCTGAGAGATCACAGGAGTCAACCGGAGTTTGGAGTATTTACGGTAGATCTTTTACAAAATACAGAGTTCTGCTTGAAATGGAACAGCATTATGAGGGGGGCTATTCGTGGGTTTAAACTTCCTGTCGCATTTTCTTGACTTTTTCTCATTCAAAAGATGCAATATTTTGTTTTTAAATTGTTCAAGGGTCCATATTACTCTATTTTTTGATCAATGTTATAATGTTACTTTATCAAAAACATACTTGGAGTTGTGTTTTGCTTCATTCACACACGTTTAACACAAAATCCTCAAACAGAAACCACCAGCAAATATCTTTGGTCTACAGATTTACAACCTTATTGGCAGTGGATACGTCCTGGTCATCTATGCCTGTCCATCCATGGGAGTGGATCTCTCCTTCACTGTGGTTCTCCTCGAGGTTTCTCTGGTTTTTCCTTGCCGGAGAAGGAGGGTCTAAGGACAGGAGATGCTGGGACAATTATGCATTTACCGCTTGTTGTTGGATATTTTGTATTTTTGAATTTTGACTGTTTTCTTATTCTGTTTCATTCTCTGACATCTCTGTTTGCTAAATTAACAATTTTGTGAAACCCGCCGAGATAACTGTTGTTGTGATTTTGGGTTATACAAAAATAAATTGAATTGAATTGAATTGAACCTTAATTGATGTCATGTTGTAATACAGGAAGTGCTCCACAGTATTTTTAAACTCCATACACCTTCACTAGAATCATTTGGATAATTTCAGACCTCACCTAACTGAGGATAAAGGGTAGACGCCAACTTGAAAACGTGCTGTTACAAGATACAAAGATAGAAGATAGAAAAGAGCATTTAGAGCTTTGGAGATCCCTTACAGAGAGAGATTTATAATCCATGATTACTCAAAAATGTGGAAATGAAACAAAATACAGGTCAAGGTGTGTTTTGATGAGATAAAAACATTATAACATGGCTTAAAGTCACAAGATTAAATTTTTGGACATGTAGCCCCTTAACGCCTGAATTTATATAGATGGATATTTATTTTTAAAAAAGTGTCTTTAAGTAGATGGTAAATTGGATTGAGATTATTCCTTTGACTATAACAAAAACAAAATAAATAAATATGGGTTGGTTATAAATTTGCAACAACTAGACACAAGTGCTTGCCAAAGGTTTGCTACATAAATTCCCATCTTTTAATCTTTTTCATTAAAATATTTCTGTTTAGCCTGATAGTAAACCTATGGAGATTTCAGAATTTTTAAAAACAAGAGAGATCAAAGCACTTTTGAGATTATTTGGCTTGGATAAAAGAAGGGAAAAATTTTGTTCTGAGTGATACAGAATTTTGGAGAGGAGATGTTTTCTAACATGAAATTGTGTTAAAATGTGTTAAAATTTAGCAGCTATGGTTGGATAAAATAATGTACATAACTCTTGATACAATAACATTTTTAGTGCATTCCTTACACTATTGTTAAATCACAATAAAGGCTTTACTGTCCTGCTAAAATGGTCTTAAATATTCTCGTTTATAGCAACATTTCCATACACTACATCGCACACAGTTGTTTTTTTGTATTGTGACAGGCCTTGAGCTATGATACATGCTCTGAAAGTGTTCTTATCTCAGAGCAAAGAGAAAAAAAAAACACGCTCAAAGTAATTTAGTTCTCCTGCTGGATGCCTGGCCTCTCTTGACTCTCTGACTGCAGATAGAAGTCATTGGAAACCCAGACGTGCTCTTGCTGTGAGGCGCGTGCAGCTTCGCCCATGTTCTGCTCTATCTCTGATTCCCGATAACTGCAGTTTATCTCAGCCCTATCCAAACACCATCGAGGGACGTCCAAACCCGGCAGTCTATTGTTGTTTACGACTGCTGAAAAAATGAGATCATATTTAGTGTTTGGCCTTTGGTTTGAGGACGCAGACGGGCGGAGGGATGGTCGGGGCAGAGGGTGATGAATCGAGGGAACGCAGTGGCTGGGTGCAGCGGGTGGGGGTTTGGCGTGGTATTTTATATTTGAGAGGACGACTGCTGAGACACACCTGTCGTTACAATCTGTCCGCCTCCACAGAGCAGCGCCGAGCCTCCAGACACGGATGCCTCAGGTCCAGCTCTTTCGGCCCAGAACTGCCACCGATTTTATGAGCAAGAAAATAGGGTTCCAGTGTGTGGACTTTTCTAGATCAAATCCAATCTGGTTTAGCGACGTGTAATTGTATGTTGTCACTTTGAAGCTGATGCGATCAAGATTTCCTGGGAGTGCGATGCTAACTGGAGGCATGCTCTGTCTGAAGCTCTGTTAGACTTTATTCTAAGCCTTATTTTAGTGAATAGAAAGAGCTCATTTCATTGGAGCTGCAGTAGATGAGCTGGTTTGTGGTGTTAAACAAGTCTCTCTCAAATACCACTCGAAAGCTAACTAGCATTAGCCGACAATTTTTTTGATGAACAGGAAAATGGCCGCTCGTATTGATCACAGGCTCCTGAAAATGTGTTTAAATCCATTGTGTTCGTTCCATATTTCGTTTTTAAACTTATTTGGAAGTGTTTGCTAATGTGTGCGTTGTGTCTCCATGGTAACTGATGAACATTTCTGCAATACACATCCAAGAAGAACATCCCCAGCGTGATGCAAAGTATCATCATACAACAAGGCCAGTAAAAGCACCAGGACACAGGGCTTAGACGCACAATAAACAAGTGGATAGTGACGTGACAGTTACTCAGTTGCATTTACTTAAATAACATTTTGGAGAAATTGTACTTTTCTTTCAAGCGACATAGTTTTACTCCTACTTGAAATTTTGGTGATAAGTGTGCACGTGGAAAAAGCTATGAAATTATTTGAGCGTTTCGTGCACCATTGCTTCAGATAAGATTTGATGATATATCTTTATTTTGTGATTTTGTGCACTGTTTGTAAAGTGTCTTTGAGTGTCCAAAAAGTGCTATATAAGTTTGATGTATTATTATTATTTAATGTTTAGTCCATCAAATTACATTAGCTTCAAATTATAAATCAGATGCTATGTCAGTTACTATTTAAGTTACTCTTTCTTGAGTAGTAATTTTCCCAAATACTTCTTTATTCTTACTTGAGCAAAGTTTTTACTTCAACTTGAGTAATATTATTTTGAAGTAATGTTACTCCCTATGTGAGTACAATTAGTGGCTACTCTACCCACTTCCAATAATAAATACTACTAAAACTTTCTGTTATCACTATTTTCAGTGACACAATTTGCTTCCACTTACAAATAAAACGATGGCGTCTCAAAGGTAAAACTAATCACTTTTTCAACCTGTTGTTCATATTTGCCATAGTAAGCAAATCTACAGTTAACAGCTTTATGGATTCTCCAATAAAAAATAATGTATAATGATTGATGAAGTGTTTTAGGTACTCGCTGACACTAATACCTGTAAAATGTACAGTGCTGACACAGAGCTGGATATTTGGTGGTTCCTTGACAGACTCTGAGTTACACATGGACAATTTTGCAGACAAGCATTTTGATGTGGGGAAACGGGTGATTTTTAAAAACTTTATATTTTCTTGTAGCTATTTAAAAAGCTAATTTACCTGACATGTTTCGGCGGTAGCGCTTCTGCCTTTGTCAATGACTGATTTTTATCTCTGCCAAGGAGATTATCCGATTGAGACGGTTTATTTATTATTTATTTATTTGTCTGTGGGCAGGATTTCTCAGAAAGTACTGGACGAATTAAATTTTTACCAGAGGTAGATCTCGACCCAAGGACCACTCCATTCAATTTTGGTGATGATCTGGATCCGGACTTGGAATCTGGATCTGGATCTACAATCTTAGTGAGATTTCTCGGAAACTACTGGCCGGATCTTCATGAAATTATCACCAGGGGTAGATCTTGGTGCAAGGACGACTCTCTAACATTTTGGTGAATCCGGATCCAGATCTGGATTCTGTGTCCACGTCATCACTTGGCAGAGATCAGAAATCTCGGATTGCTCTTGTTCAATTTATTTATTCACAAATATCAAATGACCAGAAGGAACATGGACACTTAAACTACCTTATTCTAACACCAATGGCAATGAAGTTGAACAGTACCACCCACTTCAAAGTCCGAGCTGGTTCTGGGAATCAATTTTCCATTTTTTTTTTCAATGGCATCACAGAGTCTAACCAGCTAACTTCTGTAATATCATAACAGGGTCATTTTAAGCCCCAGAAACTGTTTAAAGCACAAGATTCACTGAAATGTTTTAATAACTTAGCCGTTTATAAAGTATATCAAATTATAAATATACTTATATAGACTTTATTGGTAAAGTTTATGGGAAAAGTGTGTAAGATCCTTTAGTCGTATGGAAAAAATGAATGAGAACTTTACTTCAGAAACCACTGTTGAGCTCTTTATTGGTGGGCTGAACATTTCAACAACATCCCAGCTCCAAACAGACAGAACAGTCAATGTGGTTCAGGTGTCGCACGCTTAAATCATTCTGTGACATTTAGCATCAGCGCTAATCATTTAAGAACGTTGACATTTTTCATTGTCAATTAGCTGCTCGTGGTAATGAGGACGGTCAGTCATCGATCTGGAGTAACTTCGGGCCAGTCGTGCGCGTATTGTAATGGTAAACTCGTTCTTGGATGGACACTTTTAATGACCCTACATGACCGAGGCAATTTGCATAGCGACCTTTAGCCATTTTGGGACATTATTTATGAGCACTGTGACTTCTGAACTGGAACTAAAACAAATTAACCTGGTTCATTCATCCATCTGGAACGGCTGTGGTTAAAGCTATCTGTAATAGACAAGTATTTGAAATGGATTCTGCGACCTATCAAACAGTGGAACAAGCAGAGAAATCAAACTCTTATTAAATCCGGTTGAGAGAAAAGCACCAACATATCTTCCAAATTTCTGAGAAAATAGGCTGAAAAGGCATTTTAAAGGTCATACTGTAGATTGCAAAAAAAAGAGAAAAGAATAAAAAAAAGACGCTTGTGAGCTTTAAAGTATGCTATAATGTCATTACTTCCTCAAAAACAGACCTGGAGTTTTTTCTTTTATTCAGACATGTTTGAGAAACCCTTTATTAAAAGTCTGTCTCCAACTCCAAAGCTCAAAATGCTCGTTTCCACCTTGTGATGTCACATGGTAGTTTTCACTTACCCTATTTTTCGGGCTATAAAGTGCACTGGATTATAAGGCGCAGTATCAAATAATATGTCAGTTGTGTCATTGTCCACACATAAGGAGCATCGGATTATAAGGCACAATAAGAGAAACAAAACGAGTGTTGGATAAATCGAACTTTATTCAGGTCATTTACAATAACTCTCAGTTGTAGCTAACACAAAAATACAAGTTTAACAGTTGGTGATTTGGGCATCAAACATGCCCGGATCCCTCTCAACATTGTTCAGTTTTAACACAAAAACACAAAACCTGAAATCTGCATGGTGCATGTCTCTTAACAGGTGCATTTTGGGTCCTTGTACAGCACACGGCAGAACTACCGGTATGTTGCACAGTCGCCCTATATGTGGCCAACATATTACTCCTCCTGACTCGCCCACTAATACCTTATTAGACTAATGTGGACAACATCAAATCGGTTGGAGGTTAAACACAACCAAAGGTCATACATAAGGCCACTGGATTATAAGGCCACTGTGGATTTTTGAGAAAATGTCATGATTTTAGATGCACCTTATAGTCCGAAAAATACGGTACCTTTTGCCTTTAGTTCTGTAGAAATTGTCAATTGCAGGGCTGAAATTATCCAAATGATTCTAGTGAAGGTGTATGGAGTAACATGACAGCCTATATATGCAGGATTTGTGTTAAAGATGATTCCCTGAAAATAGAAAGTTCAATCCACTTTGGAACATTCTCCATGAAGATATATAGCCAAAATTGAAGTTTATATTTGGTTTCAGGCAAGTAAATTCAATTTCCCCATCATTCATTCGATTTTTCATTTCTAGATGGCGACGGTAGCTCATTTGTTCACTGCTCTGAAGGTTGGCAGTTTGAATCCTGCTTTCTTCAGAACATAACATCATTGGTTAGTCATTGGTCAATGGTGTATGAATGTGTGTGTGAACGGGTGAGTGGTTCCTTGACGTAAAGCGCTTTGAGTGCCTTGAAAGTGGAAAAGCGCTATTTTTCATGTACCCATCGACCGTGGCCGTATGAAAACTGTACACTCCTGTAACTTTGAGCGTTTCAACAACCATGGATCATCCTTTCATTGACACCAATACGATTCGTTCCACACAGACGCGCTCCACTCAGCCAAGGACTTTCGGCGTTGTTCCGGACACATGCTATCGGCTCGCCCCCTCAAACCTCCAACTATCCTCTTCAGACAAGGCCAGAATGGACGACGTTGGTTTGGAGCGTAAACATTATATTGATGGCTCTATATGACCTCTGGGTTTATTGGTAATAGCCTCCGACACCTCGCCGTGGCTTTGACAGATCAGGGGAGCAATAGGCGAAGGCTGCGGGCATTTGAAGTCTTATTACAAGGAGAGTTAGAGCGGGGAGAGGGGCTCGAGATCCATAACCCCCCAGGGATGTGTGTGCATGTTGTGGAGATGCAGAGTTAGGGGAACATCTCTGGCTAAATGTAAATCTATCGGGTTCCAGCCATCATGAAGGGGGTCAAGGTGCTGTGCCTTCTGGGAAAAAAGCCAGTGCTGTTGATTGGATGTCGTTGAGAAGAAGAAGAAGGGTTCCAGGAAATGGAGGATCTACGGTGCGACGGTGGCGGTGTTTGCATAAGTGACAAGAGGCAGAGGAGGAGACTGTAAAAGGTGTCACGGAGGGGTAAATATATCTTTTTAATGGGCAGGTTTTAAACAGAATTGCAGTGTTCTCTAGCTCCAAAGTGAATGTTTAATCAGTCATTCTTTACTGTCCAGGAAAGTAGGAATTTGGTGAGCGGAAGGTGAGGTGGTGCATAAAATTAACTTGCTAAATTATTAAACAAAATTATCAAAAGTTCATTCTTATGCAAAATGATTTTTTTGGGCTTTAAACCGTGTTAAAATGACATTACCTCATCCAAAACATTGTGTTTTGTTTCATTCACACATTGTCATTTACTGTGAGTTTTTAAGTTTTATATTAAAGCTGCATTGTGTAACTTTTCTCAGGTCCGTCATACACTTTTCTCCTTGGACATGCTTTGTCTGGAATTAAACTTTTCTAGCTTCATGGCGCCCAAACTAGACAAAGTTACAGGTCAGATCCGTGGAGAGGCGACCCCACTGACTCTCAGAATGTTTGTTTTTTATGTACTGAGCAATAAAAGCACCTGTAATTGGACAAATGTAAAGTAGAGCTGCTTAATGTCATACTGTGGAACATTCTAAGGAGAGCAAAGACAGGTTCGGTAGATATGGACAATTCTAGGGCTGCAAGAAGTTTAAAAACACAGTGGAGCACTTCCTGTATTACCACAGTGTTTTCTGTTTGAGCGAAGTATGTGTTAAGCATGTGTTAATGAAACAAATGAGTTACACAAATGAGATGCGGCAGGCCAGAGTAGCGTGGTCCACAATTACAATACAATACAATTTTTTTTAAATTTCTTTTCCAAATTCGAAAAACAGAAGTGCAGAGTGCAAAAAGTGCAGAGTGCAAAAAGTGTACGGAGGATTGTAGGAGCCATCGGTCTATCCAACAGCAGAATCATCAAATGGTGGTTCCAGGCACCTTTTATATTGTTGGGTAAATCCAACTACTACTCTTGGGTTGTACAAAGACCATTCGCTTTTTTATACTAAATAAAATCCTCCATTAAAACAAACTATCCCCAAATGAACCAAATAAAACCCAAATACAAAATAAAAAAACCATACACCTAATAAACATGTAAAGTGAAAACCCAAATTTAAACTAGTGCTAATTCCCCTCCCGATGTTCGCCGGGCTTTCTTTGGCCCGGAACTTTAAAAGCGTCTGTGTCTGTTCTGCTGGGACTCTTTTCTCCAGACACTTGGGCAAAACACAGGGTGAGTAAAAGCACAAAACACACTTTAAAATCCACGCTACACACATGCAACATGCACAAGACACCACTCATTTTAAAAACCTGGCACATATATGGCACTGTCCAGGTTTGTCTCCAAACCTGGAACTGCCCGTCCGGCCAGAACCATGCAACAGATAAAACGTTTTTCAGTAAATATTTCTTAAAACAAATACAAACGTGTGCAATTTTCCATATGTGCAAATTAGCGTATCTCATAAGTGCTGGCTGCTATAAAAGTGCAATGTAAATGTATAAAGTGTGAAGTGAATGAAAGTTACAATGAAGTACTGAGTAATATGAACCCTTTAAATCACTAA
>KN492133.1:0-18177 GCA_000787155.1 Scartelaos histophorus
TAAAATAAAATAAAATAAAATAATTCTGGCCAGTACAACAAAAAAGTTAATTCATTGATAAATCATTATTGTGATTTATTTGCATTTTTTCTTGAACATGACTTTCAATATTCATTTCGTGAACATAAACAAAACACACTTAATAACAGCTTTATCGTGCAAATTTGTCAAATTTAAAACTCCAGAGTATTACAGTTCAGTTCTGCTCCAATCTTCATGCATTTACTGACAGAGGCAGAGGATTGGCTCTACTAAAAAAAGCTAAGCTGATCCTTTAGAGTTTTAAAGACTGAATCTCAATTTTGATTCAAATCTGATTAACTGCACAGCCCTACAGAAATTATATAAAAAAAAAAACATTTAAAAAACAAAATCAGCTTGTATCTCTTTAAAAACTCTTTAAAACATTAGTCACACATCTGAAAACATTAACACGCAGTAATCTATTGCTAAGAGGAAGTTTCAAACACCGCGCTTATTCACTGTCAATGCTCTCTTTTTGCAAACAGCGTGTCAGCATTTTTCTGTACAACCCTGCTCCTCCTAGCACCACCACTACTTTGTATTTTCCACATTATCCTTGATCCACTCCCCTCTCACACACACACACACACGAGCTCACAAACTGCACAGACTAACACATGTAATACACACCTCTTTTGGAAGACGTCCCCATATTTCGCTTTGAGTCAGGCCCGGTTTCAGACTCTAACTGCCACACAACAGTCTTCCTCCCAGACACAGACAAAGTGAAAGAAAGCGCCAGGCTCGCTCAGCAGCTCCAGCTCTAACTGTTCTCTCTCTCTTTTCTGTACAACTCTATGATCGGTCCTGGCATAGACTTGTATTTCACTTGTCAGAGGAATAGAAGCAATTTCCATTCATTGCTATTCTGTAACTCTTTTTATATTAACGCAACTTTACAATAGAACAAAACAAATGCTAAATGTTTTAAAAATAAGATGTCTTAAAATTAATTATAGACCGACAGATGTATTATTATAGCGTATTAAATAAAACTGTATTAAAAGCTGCAGGGTAAAAGTATTACAAACTCTTCAAAGATCATAGTTTTAATTATTCTATGTTGTCACTTCCTATGTAACATGTAAAGGAGCAAAAACAAATGATGTGCTAAATTATGTAGAATGTCTAAAGTACTATGTAAAGTATAAAAGATTGTGGTTTTAGATGTAATTTGTAACGTAAAATGTCATTTTGTGAAGCAGTGAAAAGTTTAGATTAGGCTCCACAGCTCATATGGCAGATCTACAACTGCTGAAACCAGAAGAAAACGAATGAACAAACGAACAGTCTTTAAGGAACAATAACTCCCAAATTAAATCAAATCAATGTTGAATTACTTGAGAACATGTTTAACCACCCAAAAGCTCGCTCAGTGCTGCATAATTACATTTACTAAACTCAATTTCTAAACAAAACCAAGAATGAGTAACCTCACTGTCAGTTTATAGAAATTTCCTCAAACCCCTGTGGTTGAGTGAATTTGGACGACAACAAATGACTGAAATGCACAGTTCAGGCTGTAAACTCTGCTACATAACTGTGATTCGGTTCCTCACTTCCTCCTCCAACCTTCATCGATTATACTGCCTTCCGCATCAGCTGCCGGCCTCATATTATTGGAAACCTAATCTATTACCTTATGCCCATTTGGCCCCCGTCCAGAAGTGTGTTAATGCTGATGTCCAATCACAACAGCCCCGCATGACTGGGCACATATGTGGCCAATGGGCTCCTGTGGATGATGAGGAGCACAACAGGTGAACTGACAGAGGCCAATAAACTATCTCTGCTAAGTACATGTTATATGTGCATAATAACTACCTAATGTGAGTTAGTCAGATTTACATAATGTCTTGATGGATAATGGTTATTGACTAAATTAAGTGTAAAATACAGGGCTTGGAATCACACGGGGCCTCACATTTTCATCCAATCCTTGGCTCATTATATCATCAAATCACATTATGCTGCTAATTGTGATACTGCAGGAGATAATCTTTGATATATAACTGTTATAAAAGGGGCAAATACATATTATATTTGTTTGTACTCATTTCGTAAGTTTACTTTAACTAAAACATATTGCTTTTTTAGACATCTTTTTGATCTAAAACAATTTTATAAAAGAAACTGTTGACTTCCAGGTTGGAAATTAAGGACCCAATAAGGAGAATACAGAATAGTTAAACATGCATGAATCAGACACAATCAAATATTATGGTGGGCCAATAAAAATTATAGCCTGGTTAACAGTCAATTTTGGATAATAATTCTCCTTTAACAAATTGTGTCCATTACTATAAAAAAATATACTTTTTAACATTTAACTAGATATTTTTCCAAATTCCTAAAAAGTAACATATTAAATGTTTTAGTTAGATGTTTAGGTTGGTAAGAATTTAACAAGAGAATGTGAATGAGCAGTGACACCAAATCCTCTGCTGTTTCTCTGGTGTGGCGAGTTGACAACCCACACCAATTACACTCAAGGATAAACCACAGAGCTCATTTGTAGTCAGCGTCTCAGTTTCCTCCAATAAAAGAGAGGAATTTCAAGAACTCTCTAACACCACACGGACAGACTGGATTTTCTCTATTGCATCACTTATTCCAGGTCATACATTCTTCACCTCAGAAGATGAGGAAAGATAACCACATGACTTATATTATAATGAGACGTGCAGTGCAGTGAGTCTAAGCTTTGTTTTAGTGTTTTAATGTATATGATTCAGGAGTTTAAAATGAAGAGTTAGTATTTCTTTTTTCATTTCTCTAAAGCTGCCATGGATTTGCTTATCAACTGGGTATTTGTAATGAATGAATGCAGTGAATGTCATTCCTGGCACATCCCAGTCTATTTTTGGGGGGTTTGAGATTTGTCCATTTTTTTCTCTCTTGTAAAGAGGCGTTGGTTTGTAACTTGGCCTTATTTTTATGAAAGTGACTGCAAACAGACCATCTGCTTCCTACCAGTGTACAATCAGTGGCTTATAGATTTGGCAACATAAGCAACAGGAGCTTTGTAATGATGCATTCACAAATTATTTGAGCATGGAACTCGCTGGTGGAGCACAGTGGTTCACAACTCCCTGTAGCTAAATTCTCTACTTGTATAAAAATAAAAAAAAGATTTACAGAAAATGGTTGAAATTAATAGTGGTTGATAATGAGAATTTTGACAGAGACACATCCCAGTCTTCCTGGCAGAGAGACCAGCTAAGCCTCCACTAAAGCAGGAAAACCCCTGGTAGTGCGCCAGATGAGAGCCCGTTTCCAGCCAAATGGGAGAATTTTGCTGCTATAATGTAGAGGAATGTAGATCCTTATCGTGAGCAATCAAATGGTGCTGGGAGCTTCTTTAGAGCAGACATAGTGAGCAGAACGTCCTACACAAAGAGGGAATCACACAGATAGGGCAAAGGATTATGAGATGGGTGACAGTTGGAGCCAGTGAAAGGAAATACTCCCTTTTTGTAGATATAGTAACTGATAAGGATCCAACAAGTCCAGCAAAACAGGTTCCTGAATCCAAGCCAAACATTTCTATTCATCAAGGTGTGATACAGCTGCAGCCTCTTCAGCCGAGCAATAAAAAGGGCTTCTGCATCAAAGTGTAGTTTGTTTGGTTTTAATACCCATACAATAATGTAGTATAAAAGCCCAGTGATCATCTTATACTACAATTAACTACATGAATGTATTTGAAGTAAAAGGGTTCTAGCCATTTTGTCCTTGTACTTGCCAGTGGCTACCAAGAGTTGGGCAGTCAGAAAACAAGCTTTAAGAAATGTCTCTCACTTAACAACAGAAAGTAAATGATTACCCAAGTAATACATTTCACATCACTTTTATCTGTTCATTTCAAAGATAAAATAACCTTTAGGTTTACATTTGACCAAACTAAAATAGAGAAATAAACGGCCACATCCTATAACAGTGACCACACATATCCACATAAACAAACCCAAACATGCAAATCTATAGGGCCTGGCCTTAAATGGAGGAAACACTTGACTTTATATAGTCTTGACTGTAAGAACTGAGCTACTGCTACTTATTCTTCTGGGAAATATCCAAACGTACCCATTAACCAAGACTTGATTAAGAACTTTTTCTAATGTAAACTTAACTCCATATTCCTGTTAGAACTCTTGGTCACATTTGGTTAATACACTATAAATGTATTTCATGTTTATTTTATGGGTTCAATACTTTTATTATGTTTGATAAGACGCAATAATAGACAATACAATAAACTTTAGTTCATAAGGCTGGTGATTGGCGCTGTATCTCAGAGCATCATCAATGATAATACATAAAGCACCATGCAGCTTTAACATGGATGAGAACTGGACCATCCTGAAGACTCTACAGACATGTGGCCGTGTGTTATATCTGATCACTCTGACACTTGTCACTCACTGTGTTTGTTGTTGGTTTCGGGGGCTGGCGTGGCTCTCACTGTGTCCTGCTGCGGTCCAGACTTAAAGGGCCGAGCTCTTGGCAGGCCCGGAGAGGACAGCTTCCCAAACCTCGGGCCACCAGGGATTTCCATAGCTGCAAAAGAGCAGATATAAAAAAAATATGTTACAAGATTCCGAGGCTGTAGGCTTATAATAATTTAGTTGAACATTCTGGTGTTGGTATCTTTGGTCACCCAAACTTAATGTAATAATGCAGTGAAGCGGCGATGCTAATACTTGATATTAACTGATACCAGGGCAGAGACTAGATTTATCTCCATAAAACAGAAATGATAAAAACGTGTTAATGAATACATCAATTTAGAAGTCCCACCAGGGTATCATCTGTACCTGTAATTTTTCAGTATCTTCACCAATATCTGATACCAGTATTGGATCGGTGCATCCCTAAATACTCGTCTATCTATGGTTGTGAATTTATGTGCAGAATACTAAAAAGGAAAAGATATGGTGAGCATTAGCTGTAGTTTTATGAGCTGTTTTCTCCTTGCTGACGTATAAATATGCTATAACTAGTACTTTTCTTAGTGCATAGTTCTTATGAGCACCTGATATATGGTGAAATTATACTCAATAATTTTAGAGCTCCCTTTAGTCGACTTACTGATGCAGGTCATGCCTTAAGTCAACCAATCATTTCTTTAGTCAACTACAGCCCTACAAGACTCAGGAGTAGATTTATAGCGCTGGAGTCAACTCATTAATCTTTTCTCAGTGCATACGGAACCTCTATTAGTAAAGACAACATTAGGAATAGATTTCATGTTTCTTACAGTGTCGTTGGTGCGTGTTGGCCATTACGTGCATTGGTCTGAAGGTTAGATTATAACAGTGACACAAATCATCTGCGGTGGTAATGAGGCTGCGACCTTCTACGTTTCAGTTCAAAATCAATACACTCACAGACTACACAGTAACTCCACGCTCTGCCCATTACACAGAAGGTGAATGAGATGCAGGTGGTGTCACAGTCTCAGTTTTTAATAAAGTTTAACTCAAGTACAGCACCACTACAAGAGAGAAAAGCAACACGCCGCTTTCATCTGATGCTTCTACCTCAGAGATGAACATGTGCGAGAACAGAGCTGAAGAACTGCTAATATGTTAAGTGATGTTGTTTGCAAATCAACAACATACCCTGTTCACCAGTGATGAATTAAACCACGCAGAGGGCCACGCAGCGGGGAGTCACACTATCAACTTACACACCACGCTATTCTGTGGAGACTGGCTCGTTTGTCAGTGACAGAGTTGGGTCACATCATATGTTCATTTTAACACAAATGATTTCAGAGTTAAACAGGCTGCAAAGTCAGGCTGGATGCAAATGAGGTTACAATAATATTGAAATAAAGAAGAAAGCAAAGGCAGGTCAAACACGATGCGCAAAAGTTTTAAAAGTGAAACCTCTGGCACTGTTATGTTTCCATTTGCCTGGTGTGTGTCTCCACCTCTTCAACAACTTCACTAGACTTGGAGAAAACACCAAATGACTCTCAGTATTAAAGATAAACCCCAGTTCAGCAACTAAGCCATGAGAAATGTCCATCAGAAAAGAGTTCACTAGTTTGTTTGTCTCGCTCGGCCACACCTACCCAGGCAGGGTCTTGGTGCGATGGGTCTGGGTGCCCTCGGGTCACCCACGTGATGGTGCAAAGGGTCACGAGACGGCACCTAAGTGGGCGTTTATTCCTCCAATGTTATGTTACATGGCACTGGCACCTGCTGTGCGTCAAGGAGCGGTCACAGCGGCGTTAGGGCTAAAGGCTGAGAGGAAACTCGTCCCGTACCCCACTCCGCAGACGACAACGAGGCGGAAGACAAGAAAGCCGAGACTAATCACAACGTAGTGTATCCATTAAAAACAGCCTTGGATACTTTGACTATAATCCCAGTTGCTAATGGGCTCGCCCCCTCCTTTCCTGCATTAATATGTAAACCACGAGGCACTTTTCCAACCTCTGTCTTCTCGTTTCCACTCCACAAATGTCAAAAATAACGCGAAACACAGACACGTCCAAGCTCCTTCAGGAAAGGATAATAGAATACGAAATGGTTTATATAGGCAGTGAAGCAAAATGGCGACTTTATTACGAAGGAGGAATAGAAAAAATCCGTACGCTGGCTGGAGCTGAAGGGAGGCACAAAAATATGTTTAGAGCAGTATTTTCGACGACGACAGCACGGTTGGTTAGAGTAAAAGAAAACACAGCGATGGAAAATAAGATAAAGCCATTAATTCGCGATCGGAGGCGACACGTTCTCTGCTCCTTACCTCGGGATTATTGCGTTTTTTCAACAGATATTTCCCAGCGGCCGCGTACAGTGGTACAGTAGGCTCATGCGCGTATCCACTCCACCTTTGACAGTTCCAACTACAGTCTTGAGGCAACTTGCAAACTCTCGCGTTATTAATATCTTTATAGACCGTATTAGAGACTATGATTTTCTTTAATAAATCCGCTACATAGTCTACCGGTATTGAAGCTGCTACGCACGACGACGTTACGACTCTCCCTCGCCCCTGACGAAATTGGTCAGAGTTCAATTCCCTAAATCAACACACTTTAAGTATTTTGCTGCTGCTGCTGCTCACAGACCAGTCCCCCGGGGATTCTGGACTAAATCAGTATCGCCAAATCCAGAAAACTACAGTTAAACATTTTTGGTCGTGCGTAAAGTCAGGTGCGTAAAAGCATTTGGATAGTTGCTGAAGGGCCTTAATTAGAATAGTTAGTTTCGCCATTATGCTAAATAGTCCTTTAAATCAAGGTCAAAATTATAAGTTACAAGCCGTAGCAATAATAACATTTTAGAAAAGCTGTGATAAGTGAATAAATTATGTAGTGTGTGGTATTTTAAATCAATGTCTGTTTTAATTACCTTCTGGCACATATTAGGCTATTGATTTGCTCATATAGTTTAGTTTTCTTCATCGGGTCATTTACTGTCCCTTGAAAAAACAAAAAACAAAAAAAAAAAACCTAAAAAACCATAATCTCCACCCCCCCGTCCATTCACATGCAAAAAGGACCGAACCGCGTTTGATTGGTGCCAGTCATGACCTAAAATTTTCTATTTGTGCAGCCATGCAAATCCATGATGTCATCTGGTGTTAAGAGCACTGGGCCCCGACAATGTGCCAAATTTACCACTAGAGGGAAGTGTATGCTTATTTTTGCTTTGCTTTGCATACTTAATATTGGAATATCCTAAAATCCTGACGAATTTATATATATCATACGTACCTCGCATGATTCCCCACAGTCGTTTTTTACTAGTCTACAAGTCCTACCACCACAATAAACCACACACAGTCATGTGACATAGTCTGGGTGAGATGAGTTAAAGCTGGGTCTAGTTAGACTAATGCCAAACCCACAGCAGCCTCTGTTATTCAACTCTCACTGTGCCACATGTAAACTTTTACGAACTGAATTACAATTGTGTGATAAATCCAAATGAGCCATTGTCACTGCCAATTGGTGTTTAAACCAGTGTTAAACAAGCAAAACCCAGGACATAACTTAGGTGGAAGACAAGGCATTAACTATTTGTATTTAAAGGTTAATTATGTCATTTTTCTGGTGGAGAGTCTGCTACTTTATTACCATATGATATAGATATGTCATTGCTTTGCCTGTAATGTTCCACAGTATGACATTAAAATAATATATTTACATGGAAACAAGTTGCATGTCAAATGTGTGAAGAGACAAGCCTAAACAATAGAGTTGTTTTGCTTTACACTGCAACATTTTCGGCAAAGCAATAAAATCACCACGTAGACAAGTCAGTTTGTAGTTGTTGTAGTTTGTTGCAATGAGGGTGCCAGGTTTTTTACGCCACCTGGCGGCCGGACATGGAGGTGTGTTTCATGTGGTGTGGTGGAGGTTCCGCGGACCACAAAAAGGGGTTTTGGCGTCTCACTTTATATTATCGATATTAGAGGTAAGTTCTGTTCTGCTTAGATAAAACCTTGATAAACCGAGATAAAGATGGACCCAAGAGGAAGGTCCGACTCTCCTGTTCGCTGTCACGCACACTTATGTTATGTTCATTGTTACCCTTTAATTTCTTCTTCTACTGCGATTATTGTACATTTTTGTGCAGCCTATACATGTGTTCTATAACTCCACGATGATTTATCCCCTCTGTTTTCTGTTTTCTGTTTTCTGTTTTCTGGCTTTCCTCTTTAAAAGTGCGCTGTTTACATCCCCTGAAGCCAAAGTCGCTCCATCCATTGTGGTAGCAAAACGCACACGTTTATATTTTTTAGTGCCAATTACTGATCCATTTGCACAGATAAAACACAATCCCCAGTAGTTTTTTTTTTTTTTTTTTTTTTTTTTTTGGAAATGTAAATGAACAGATCTTCAGCCTTCGGTGGATCTGCTTGGATCACCCTCTGGACAGTGATGCCAGTGATGGAGACTTAGGACTGAATCTTTTGTGTGAAGATGAAAGCACTGATGAAGACCACACTGAGTTTGCTAGCACAAGTTCCACTACTGGAACAAGAGAGATTCAGTGGGAAACTGTACCACAACAGGACTGTGTTAAAGACCTCCCAGTTTGGAAGGGGCTCTGGCTCATGCTGCTCATGATGATGAAATCAGGAGCCCATTCACACTTCAGACACTTCTTTCATTCTGATCTTTTGGAGGTTATTGCACAACAAAGTGATCTTTTTTATTTTAAACAAAAGCAACATACTGTTTTTATATGGATCAAAATAAACTGTAATAAATCCCATTATCGCGGTTATGGCCGCACTGGTCCATGTGGCACAAGTGGTTGATATAATGTCCAGAGGCAGATTGGAAGAAATCAAGGAATTTATTCATTTCAATGACAGTAGTAACATGGCATCCAACAATGATAAGCTTTATAAAATTCAGCCACTTCAGTCCTTAAAAAATGTCGTATTTTGCCATAAGACCAACTGTTGTCTATTCAAAGGCTGATAGTGCCATTCAAAGGAAAAACTAATGTAAAGCACTACTTTTCCAATAAACCAAATGGGGATATAAAATCTTTGTGCTTTGTGAAGCTAAGGGCCTGATTCATTCTTTTGACTTGTGCACAGGCGACTCTGATCCTCTCCCTGGGGAACCCAACCGGGGGGCAAGAGGAAATGTGGTGCTTAAGTTTGCCCAAGTCATTCCTAGTTCTGCCACTTACTGTTTTTTGACTCTTGCTTTTCTCCCTTGGATTTACTTGTACTTGCAAATAAGCGGATACCAGCCCTTGGGGCAATGAAGCAAAGTTGGCTGCCTGGCTGAAATTTCAGCAAGGATGGTGTTATGAAGAAGAAGGGATGAGGGTCTTTTGAGGAAAAAAAGGTTGGTATCAAAAGTGTGGAAATCAGAGCTGTCAAATGGTTTAACAACAGAGGGCAGATCGTTGTCAGCACATTTGCCAGAGCCCAGTCTGTCAATTGGAAAGATTGGACAGGAAGATAAAAAAGAATATTTCAGTAAAATGCCCACACATTATCAGCATTTATAACCGATTTAAAAGTGGTATTAATGCTGCTGAAGCACTCAATTCCAAATTTTCTATTCAGATCAAGTCCAAAAAGTTCTATCATAAGTTTTGGGGTTTTTTTTTCATTTCATTAATATGGTCATTGTGAACATGTGTGCTGGGAGAGAAGTAGGCATCTCTTTCCTGAAATAGAGAATTTGAAAAGAAGAAACAGCAGGATGCCACTAAGGCTCTCCCCACAGAAGGTGCACTCAGACTCAGTGGGACACTGGCCTGTGATGGGGACTGTACGACAGGCTGCAAACAGCCCAACTCTAAGGGTTTAACTGTCAGTAAATGTGTAAAGTGCAATGTTCACCTGTGCCTCAGCAAGAGGAAGAACTGCTTTAACACGTTTCATGAGGGAGACCTTTTCAACCTTTTTGTATTTTGACTTTTTGTTATTTATGCTGTTGCTTTCTTCAGCTTCATAAATGGCTAAAGACATAAAACTTTCTATAATATAATATTATAGAACTGGAAGATCTATGTTTGTATTATTGAAATATATAACCTTCACTGGATTTAACAATATGAACAATAGAAAAAAAACATTTCTTTGAGTTGATTACAGGACATGTTGGTTACACAGTGTTTTGACTCATTATTAGACTGTTTGTGTGTCTGCACATACAGTATGTGGCATCATCTCAACCATTTGCCGAATGTCTCTATCCTCTCACACCCCATTTCATCCAGCAGCTGTTCTAAAAGCCTTTGGGCCAACAGCAAAAGAAAAATGTTTTTTTCCCACCACCTAACACACACTAATAACAGCCATCCATCAAACGTGTTCCACCTTATCGCGGCCCAAGTCATACAGGCCAATGTTCTCATATTAAAATATGTGAGATGTCAGTGTTGGTCAGTATGTGACTGTGACAAGCAGCATAGTTCAGTTTTTCATTCATTTTAATATGTACAAAGAAAACATTGATTCACATTGTCCATTATTTTTAAACAATCCAACACTCATCTGACAACCAGATACTTTTGTCAAATATACAAAAACATCAAGTAATCCAAAACAGTACAGTGACTTTTCTCCCAGATAAAAGTCTTTACTCACAGTACTTCAATGAAGCCATGACAAAAGGGAAGTTTAGTTGCTTATTTATATAGTTGTGTCCTAATGGCCCTGGCAGAGCTGTCTGCTGCCTACAGTTACATCAGACAACCTGCCTGTGCTGATTCTGTCTCTGGAGCTGTCATGCTTTGTGGATCCACGCATTTGAAATCACAGTGTGTCACAGGGGACAGAAAGACAGAAAAATACAGCAGAGGCTGCGTTTGTTTGAATAAACGTATAAGTAGTCTTCCCAAATACAATGTGTCATATGCAATGTATTCTGAGGCTCCGCAGACCTTCAGCAACTACAGGGTGAAATGTGCTGTTGTGTTTTTTATGGTGTTTCTACTTCTACAGGTCTGATGTGTCTTGGGTCCAACTTAGGCTAAACATAAAAAATAGAAAAATATTAAAGCTGCATGTTTTCTTATAAATGACATGCATTAATTGACAAATCTGATTGAACATAGCACTGTGCTTCTGTACTTATGTCACAAACCCATTTACTATAGAGTGTAAAATACCAAGTTTAACCTTTTACATAAGAACTATTGCTACATTAAGTATTGTCATTCATTTGGAATATCTCCCTAATAGCTACAGTTACAGTCTTTACAGGTTTACACTGTATATTGGGTTATTGTTTTTTTAATTAGTCTGATAAAACAGTTCAAAGTCTACTGCATCCAGGTTGACGAGAGTTAAATTTTTTACAAAAACAACACTTAATATAATATTACTGATCTATAGGCTATTTTATAAGTAGTAATTATTGGTTCAGGAATTACCCGCTAATTAGCACTGTAAATATCTAGGAAATACCAGTCTGTACTTGAAATTCATTGTCAAAAATAGTTCTGTGTCGACTTCTTCCACATCTGAGAAATGATACTGTGTAAATGTGACTGCAAAGGAGAATGTTTTTACTATAGACATTTGTATTTAAGACAACCAGACAAAAACTAAAGTTGATAAAAGAATTAGCTATAGTGGATGTTGAGCGTGTTGGCCTATTACAGTCTCTGAGTCTGAAGATTCTTGTCTGAGGTGAAGTAGAATCCTCTGGACTGGTCGGTGTGGTCCTAACCCTGGTCCAGTCTCCCGCTCGTGTTTGGGGACAGCAGGGTGTTCGGGTTCCCATAGATGTCGGAATATGGATGAGGACAGGGCGGCCGTGCACAGCTATGAGAAGTTTCCAAAAGAGGCTGCAGAGAAACAGAAAGAATTCATGAGTGTTTAGACATTTAGACAATAAAAACAGCATTACCATCTCTCCCCTCCCCACTCCTTATGAATCACCTGTGCAGATTAACACATGAGAAAATGCGTTTATCTGCACAGTATTGAAACACATGAAGGAAAATCAATTCTTCATATACATCATAATGAAAGCCATGATATTGCATTGCAGCTAAAATGTCTTGTTACACCACTGACAAGATAAAACACTCCCATCTAAGTTTTAAACAAGTAAAGCTATCAGAAAAAGACAAAATAAATAAAGAATTACAGCACTGAAGAATAAGTTATAAGTATAAGTTACTACTGATCTTTTTTCTTGTATTGTGAGACAGATAAAGATATTTGCAGTGTAGTAGGCTAAACATATTCCAGTCTGTTTGTGTTGAATGAAATAATGTTGTCGTCTTTAGCCTAAAGCCTACAGTGACTCGAGACTGCAGCAGGAACATCTGGACAGCTCTGAAACTGAGGGCCCGGTGGGGGTGCACACTTCTGCCTGTGGATGCAGCTATATCTTTATAAAGTCACTCCTTTCTTCCTTCGGAGCGCATCAATATTTCATCAAAAGATGTGTTTGTATGCTTCCATCTGCTCTCAGTGATAATTAGAAGTTACTCGGCGCTACAGTGCATGACTTAAAACCTTAAAAGCACACAGAGATGATCATTTCCATTGGAGATTGGACTTCTTGGTGTAGACGCTGACCCATATTACCATGGAGCTGCCTCAAATGTGCCAAATTATAAAAGGAAATACATAGCAAGCAGAGAATAAAAACAGGAACAGTTGCCTCATTCTCATTCTTGTCTGCGCCGCTCCACAGAGGATAACGCGAGAGAGAATCGCTACTCTCATAATGTGCATGGCTCATATCGATGGCCCCTTCGCTCATGTGCCCCACCATCGCACAGGTTGTCCCATGTCATTTTAAATCTGTCACGTTTGGAGACATCTGGTGCTTTTTCTATCGGGAGATGTGGGTTTAAAGCTAAAATGCCAACAGCCTGGTAGTGGTGCGCTTGGTGACTGGCTGTCAGGGAAACCACCTGGTCGCATCTGTTCTTTCAAATAGAGATCAAGATAATGACATGAAGATGCAGGCTCAACATAAGTCTGCCTGTATTTCATGCATATATTAGCTAAGATTAAGAGGTTTGATGAGCATTGACAACCAAACTTTTTTAGCTGATCTTACATTGGACTAACAGCTGTCACAGTTGTGGCTCATGAATATGTTGCTGTAGCAATAGTGAAATATTAAACTAAATATATAATCAAAATTATTCCTTACATAACACACATAATTAATTGTCTCCTTTGACTTATGCTGTAGTCCCTTGAGTAAAAAGGCTAGAAAATATACACATTATTGCTGCTTTAATTGGTTAATAAAGTTTCTAAAATATTGTACTGTGAATATAGCACATAAACACATCCATATAAAGCAGTGTACACATCTGTGGGTGCTGGAATCGCACTGCCAACCTGTGGATCTGACTGCTCAACCAGTGATGAAGTCAAGAGTGGGATTCATACCACAAATGCTCTACCAACAGAGCTACTGTACAGACATTGACAAGTTACTGGATAAGTTTATGTGTGAACCCTGCACTCTGCATGTGGAAAGTTTGGGTTTAACAAAAAAGATTGCTCAAAGTACATTGAAAAATAATAAAATAAAGCATGAAAATAACGTGAAGCCTGGTCTCATTCTCGCTCTAACAGATGTTTTAAGTGTACTTGATTTTATGGTGTGAAGAAGACAATTTTATACAATCTGTCTGAAACAAAACTAATGTGATTCTGCACAAAGTGTGAAATGCTATTAGGAGCTTTGAGAAACTGGCTTGGTCCCAGACACAACATTAGCATTACAGAGAACAATACAGTATAATGTCCTCCCTCTCTCTCTCTATCCTTTTACCTTTTTATGAGCCACTATTATCACAGAAATCTGGCTATTTTTTTTTTTTTTTTTTCAAACATCCAAAAAAACATTTTCTATTTTGTTACTGGGAACTTAAAGTAAAGTCTTGCCCTGTTTAGTTGCCAGAATTCTGTTAGAACTGACTTAAAGCTGCAATGTGTAACTTTTCTGGTAGAGGGTTCATCACTGGTTTGACACCCTGAATTGTTCCACAGTATGGCATTTAATTTAACTATCCCCATGGAGACAAGCAGGCTACATCACCAGGCCAAGTTACAAGTCAGACCTATGGAGAAGAGGACCTGCTCAAAGTAAGAATGCATGCTTTTGAGGTAGTTTTGAGAAATAAAAACACCAGATATTGAATAAATACACAATATATTTGTTTAGTGTCATACTGTGGAACATGCCAGGCAAAGCAATAACATCGCCCTGGAGACGAGCAGATGACAGTGCACCTCTAAGTCAAGTTACTCACAGGGATGAGATCATAAGGCAGGAGGCAGAAAAGCAGCCAGGAAACACTGAACTCACCCACAAATGTGCTGGAGTGAAGGAATATTGGTGTAATGGAAAGAAGATTTTAGATGCATTTGACTGGAGCGCAACACAAGCAATGCATGGTGTAGATTATTCATTTGATAACATATTGTGCATTAAACTGCCTTAGAAATTTGAGAAAGCCTGACATGTCAAATCGTGCCAGCATCTCTAAGATCTAAATCCTTGATGTGTATTTTCACCCTCTTCTAAAAAAAGAGGGTAAAAAGTTACTGAGAAATCAATATTTAATTTTTGTCTGATCTTGGGGAGATAAATCATGTTTAACAGCCAACATGGAGACGGAGCACACTTACATTTTAAATGTATCAGAGAATCACTCAACTAAATACAAGCGTAAAGCACAAGACTGAAATGGAGGAATAGATGAGCGGCACGATAATGTAAGTTATTCATGATGTAAGTAATGTAAAAAGAATATTCTGTGAAGAAGAAGAACATTTGTGAGTTTCATTCACATATATTTGAATAATTATTTATTCAAACATTTATTATTAATCTGTCATACATTGCATTACATTACATCTCTAAAGCTTAAAATGCTCCGTTCCATGTTGTGATGTAATGAAGCAGTAAATTTAAAGTTAATGGTTTTTATGTTTTGATTAATAAGCTTATATTATCTAAATATATTATTAGTATTAGTATTGTTTGTTGTATTTTTATGTATTTACCTGCCTAGGGACTACGGATGAAAATTATCTTTGTAGCTATAATCTGACATATTTACATTTGTTTTATACTTATGTTCATTAATGTGCATTGTCCCTATCAAATAAATAAATACTGAATACAACAAAAATCTGCATTTAAGCTATATTAATAATAATTGGCCATCATGTGTATTAAATATTAGTCTATAGAATGTTACAATTGCTTTTATCACAGAATGGCATAAAACTATTAGAATGGCAAAAAATCTTTCAACACAAAGAATGTTCCAAAGTATGACTATAATTTTCAATCTCAATGGAGAGGTCCATCCATCCATCCATTTTCTCCCGCTTAATCCAGCTGGGTCGCGAGGGCAGCGCTGCCCATTACACTATGCACCAGACCCACACCCTATGAACCCCTCTGCAGGTGGTGAGCCCACAGGAGGGAGGAACTCCCCGCCGGTCCCTTGTTGTACACTGTTCATAGGGTGTTGCATGTTTTTGGGTGATGGGGGAAACCGGAGTACCCGGAGGAAACCCATCCAGACACGGGGAGGAAACATGCAAACTCCACACAGAAAGGCCCGGATCGAACCCGCAACCTTCTTGCTGTGAGGCTTGAGTGTTGCCACTCAGCCACCGTGCCGCCAAATCTAAAAATGTTTTTAAAAATCTAAAAATGCAGAATTTGTGCATTAAACCGATGTTATTATTTCAGTATTTTGTCATTCAATTAATACCTATTTCTAAAATGGAGCTTGAGTCTAAAATCACCCTTATAACTGTGAGCCTCATGAGATTCATTTGACTGTAGGTGGACGTTATGGGAGACGTCACACCTCCTTAGTCCGATTCTTTATACAGTCTGTGGTGTTCCCCAGTATTTTTCATCAGTCAATAGGAGTCCGGTGGCACTATATTTTGAGTGTGTCCAGTTTGTGGCTGTTTCTCGGCTCTGGCCTTCACTTCACATTTCATTGTCACCTCCACTTCCCCTCCAACCCTGTGAACCTCAGCTGTGAGAGGGGGCAGCAAATTAACCTGCCCTCATCGCACTAAAGTCTGCGCCTGCTCGACTGGTAAATTACATTTGCATTGCACTTTTAATAGAAGTGTCCTACAGCAATTTAATTATTTTCCCTCGCCGCTCAATTTTGTTCCAACTTGTGGTTCATTCCAGGTTAACCTCGTGCAAAACACCTGATTAGCCGAATGTTATTGTTATTACTAATGCTGTAATCTGGTAAATTGATTACCTCTAGCAAAAGGGATAAATAAATTAACAGGCAAAACAGATTGGGTCTATGCATTTGTATTCATGGTGTTTTTCAGTTAAAAGTAAATGACAAATGTGTAATGAATTTATTGTGAGAATTTAGTAATTATGCTGGAAACCTTTACTCTTCTACTTATAACATGACAGCAGGTGACAGTCCTTTCCTATATACCACTCTCATTTAAAGGACCAGTGTGTAACGTTTCTAGAGGAGGGTCAGTCACCTGCTTGTTTCCATGGAGATGTTATTGGTTTGTCTAGAATGTTTCATGGTTACACGTTAAACCTATTTATCACAATGGAGACAAGCAGGTAACAGCACGATGCTACAATACAGGTCAGATTTGTGGAGAGTCACCACTATTCACAGAAGGAATTCATGTATTTGTGAGCAATTGTTACGGCCTCAGGCCTTCAGTTTGTGTTTTTGTGTATTTTGCTGCCATTTTGTTCCTGCTGCCCGAGCCCTGGTCCCTGATTGGTGGAGCACCTCTGCACCTGGCCCCGCCTCCAGCCTCCTCCCCCTATTTAAGAAGATCACAGCTCCTGTTCAGGGCTGCTGGGCTTTGTGGCCAGTGCCAATGTGTCTCATTTGTTTCTGTCACTTTGTGTTTGTACTAGTACGTGACTTTTGTGTGTTGAGACACTCGGTTTTGGTTTAGTTCGTTCTATTTTGTGCCTTTTGATTTGGTCCCTCGATTCTGTTTGTGGGTTTGTGGTCTTTTTTGGGACATTCGTGGTTTTGGTTTCTTTTTGTGTCCCTTAGTTAATCACTCGTTTGTGAACTCACGTGACCTGTTTTAGCATAAAACTTGTTTTATGTTAAATCTGTTGTGTTGTTTCTTAACTTGGCATAAAATGTTTTATGTTAAATCTGTTGTGTTGTTTCTTAACTTGGTTTAATTTATGTACATATTTTACCATGTTTAGTTAAGTTAAACCCTTCACACACCTGTTAATTAAACATTACTTATTTATTCCATTTTCCACCTTGGTGTTTTTTGTTACTTCCCACACCCGAGCCGAGCTGGGTCGATATGTGGATATATGGATATGTTTAATGTCTATGTAATTTAATACTATGTAACATTCCAGGCAAAGCAATAACATTTCTATGGAGGCAAGTAGGTAGTGGACCCTTTAACAGAAGAGCTGCATGGGCTGCTTTAAAAATCTCTTATTATATTGCGATAATTCTACACCCCTATGTTTTCACAATCTTTGAACTGTCACAGATATCCAAAAGGTGGGTGCGAACAGATGAAAAATTGAAGTTGTTTGTACAGTTTCTATCAATCAGATTTCTCAAAGCATTAATCAGTCTGACTGCAGAGAAACCACTTCATTTTCTGTGTGAATGTGAGCTGTGATTGAAGAGCTCTCGCTCCATCAAGACACACGAGAAA
>KN492133.1:18242-42426 GCA_000787155.1 Scartelaos histophorus
ACGAGAAAAAAAAAAAAAAGCATTGGTCGAGCTCACAATCATCTGCAGGGCCCTTGTGTCACAGAGAATCACTCAGATAAAGACTACAATTCATGTTTTTCAAGATAACTGTTTCACAAAATGGCTGAATTCAGAATACCAAAGAAAAAGTGCACTCGATGACCAGATTGTATTATTCAG
This sequence comes from Scartelaos histophorus, assembly GCA_000787155.1. Lineage (NCBI taxonomy): Eukaryota > Metazoa > Chordata > Actinopteri > Gobiiformes > Gobiidae > Scartelaos > Scartelaos histophorus. The sequence goes on from KN492133.1 coordinate 18,423, forward strand.
AATCAAAGAGGAATTGTTAACTTTTTGACAATTTTTTGAAAACTTTTTCAATCAAGTACCTGATCTTTTACATTTGTAGCAAAATAGTAGCAGTTATAAGGTAATAAGTTGCTGTGGTTCAAAAAACATGCTAATAGTAGACGTAGTTAATGAATTAAAGAATGATAAAAAGTCAGGACCAGTGGCATAACAATTAACAGTTTAAAACAAAATATTATATAATTTGAATGGTTAAAAATCCTCAGAATGGACTCAGCAGACACCCTTATATGTTTAGAGCAGAAAGACCCAAATGCAGGGCTGCACTTGCAAAGAATAAAAACTTAAACAACAACCAGAAGCACTTTTGTTTTAGTTCACTGTTGAAGAAATCCTTAAACTCCTGAACAAACTGTGTGGTTGAGTGAATGTAGGTCAGTTGTGATGAACAGCACAGTTGTATTGATGGTCGGCCTTAAAAGTGTTTAGAGAAGCCATCATTCTGAGGCAGGGGCCTCAAATCAACAGTTCACATCAATATGGCCCAATACAACCTCACAGGAATAAGTGCACCTGAGTGTTCCAGCCCACGTCTGTCACAGCAGGCAGCAGGGGCCAGACACACTCACTTTACACTTAGACTTTTGCTTTTGTTTGGGTTTTGTTTCTTTCTTTAAGTAATTTGGTTCACACAAGAAAACATTTCCTCAAATAATACATTGATTATTTGTATAGAGCAAATATAGTATTGCAAATGTTGACCTTTAGTTAACATTTCATTAGTAATGACAAAACGTTAAAGGAACTCTATCCAGCGCTCTTAAACATGGTACTACAACCACAACTAAACCTGCCAGTGTCTTAACCTGCAGACAGAGGATGCATAGTTTTCTCATTCTAAGTATATGAACAGGCCATGGCTCATGTGAAAGCTCAGAATCTCCAGAATTCCCTCTCTGAGCTGCAGAGGCTGCACTAGCACTGACTCATGATTGTCTGCAGTGCTGGGGTTTAGGTGTAATGTAGAATCATGTTCACTCACTTCTGCTAAGGAGCTGGAGGTTGCGGACTTCTTCTCGCACTTGCAGTTGTAGGACTTGTTGTAGGACTTCCTGTCTGAGGGTCTCCTGAACTATCCCCATTCTTTCCAACTTCTCGCCATTTAATCGAAGCAGTGCTCTCCCTGCAACACACAACACATATATTTGAAAACTGGAATGAAGGAAGAAAGTATATTTTATCACTCAGGAAAATACATACTTGAAATGAAAACAAGAATTGATCAGATATGTTTAGTATTAGTAGTAGTTTTGGAGACTTGAGAGGGAAATAATGTCATGTTAGAAAGAAAGTGAGAGGGGGGTGTGTAGATGCTGGTAGGCAGATGATTGGAAAAAGCAAAAAGCAATACCATTCATATATCATAAAAAAAGAAGACAAATATGCTTCTGCCATTTCTGGAATACAAGCACTATGTACTATTCTGGATTACATTTTCCTTTTTCACAGCAAAGGTCAAGTAATCCTTATGTTCTGCAAACATTTCCTCACATCCTCTGCTCACTGCTTCTTATGAGGATCCCCCCCCGTCTATAACTGCCTCATTCGTATTGCTCCGGGATCGGCTGTTTTTCTATGGATGCGTTTTACAACACATTTTAACTGTTAACCCTGGGACTCTCACATTTAACATACCATTACCCAGAGAAAATGATATTAACAGCAAGGCCGGCCTCCACAATACCAGCCATAGACACGCGGTACAACAGGCCGGAGAGCAGTGTCCTTCACCAGGGCAGGCAGAACTGAATCCATCATACCTGTGCACCGCCCGCTCCATAATTACACTCATTACTCATACGGGCCCTTGTCTGTATTATCCTGTTCACTCACCATTTCCTCCCAGCAAATCATTTTATTACACTGCAGTTTTTTTATATGTGTAACCAGAGGGACTTTACTGCTAATTAGGATTCACAATGCAAATCACAAACATACAGGCATTACCATAACATTTACATATCAGATGTTATTTCAGATTCGGATTCTAATCTGGATCTGGAACGAGCAGGAGTGAGATACATATTGAAACACCTCCTGAAAAGTTATCCCGGGAGGTTTAAGAAGTCAAATGCAGAGGACAAATTAGCCTAAGGGGTATGAAATGAGGTGCATGTTATTATTAAAGGGCCTGATTTATGTCAAAATGTTGTTTCCTCATCAAAAACATACCTGGAATTCTCTGCAGTGCATTACAATTTGGAACAGAGCATTTTGAGCTTTGGTCTTATAATAAAGCATCACTCAAACATGTGTGAATGAAACAAAACCCAACTCCTGGTCTGTTTTTGGATGAGGAAACAACATTACAAGATGCAATTTTGCGTAAGGTTGGACCTTTAAATGTACACTGTGCAACTTTTCAGTTAGAGGATCCGCCGTCTCCATGGAGATGTTGCAGTATTGCAAAGAATGGTCCTCAGTATGTCAATATATATGACTTGTAACTTGGCCTTGTAGTGTTGTTACTTACCTCCTTCTTTGGAAATTGATATGTTTAATGCTGTAGAAAACTTCAGGCAAAAGAAAAAAAAAAGATATCTCCATGGAAACAAGCAGTTGGCAGACCGTCCACCAGGAAAGTTACACATTGCACCTTCAAGGTTTGTTTGTTTTAGTTTAGAAGTAATAGAGACTGTTTGGGGCAAAAGCTGGTGAGCTCCTGGACGTGTGACACACAGAGACAAAGTTGCAAAGCTAAAATCCTGCTCTGCACAGTGACACAGTGAGGACATGCAGACTGTGCCCTGATAAAAATGAATATAAGACAAGCTGTAAGATGGAAAAGCGCCGTAAAGGCACAGGCACAGTGGAAGTTCCCCCAAGAGACTGATGATAAACGTGACAGATTTTATAATGTGATGAGAAAAGGCTGAATGGATCTATCAATAGTTTTTCAAATACATAAAAGAAAGAGCTAATACTGGCCCTATTCAGATGCTCTAGACCAGTTTTCTCAGACTGTGGTCACTCCTCTACAACACTAGAGTTTACTTTAAGGTTATTATACTAAACTGACTCTTGTGTGTGTTTGGCCATGTTATAATGTTGTTACTTTGGCAAAAACATACCTGGAGTGATGTTTCATTCAGACATGTTTGAGTAATCCTTCATTATTAGTGTACTGCATCTCCAAAGCTCAACATGCTCTAATCCACCTCATGATATGAAGTGGAAGTTTATAAGATAAAAGCTTTGACCTTTGACCTTTGTTCAGTTCAGTAGATACTGACAGTTCCTTCTATTGAAGATCTGTTTGAGAAAAGACAATATGCAGGATTTGTGAGTTAACCGTGTGGATGTAACAAAACACAACTTCAGGTATGTTGAATATTCCGGATTTATAGTTGCCTGGTAGAACTCAGAAAGTCAGATCTTTTCTTAGGTCGACTCTTTATGGTTGATTATTTTGTCTACTCCTATGTTAAGCCATCACACGTTTTCAACTTAAATAAATAAAACACCTGTTGTCTATCAAACCTACAAGTTTAACCCAAACCATGTATTTGCATTTAAACAAAGCTGTGAAAAATGCTCTGCTAAAAGTATTGTTAAATACAAATGAACAAATGAAGCTCTGTGTTCAGCAGACAGATGAAAAGAAAATGTCTGTACTTTTCACATCACAAATCATTCAGTCTTCTCTTTCAATAAAACTAAACTCTACAACACAAACAGAATAATGAAAAGATGATCTCTGGGCTGTAGGCTGATAAAGCAGAACGTGCACATAGGGCACATAACTGCAAACAAAGTCCCACATCTGGTTTTATTTTAAATGTGAGGATGGTGGTTTCCAACTGCAACTAACCTAAGACTGAGGACACATACACTTTTTATCAAATGGTTCCGTTTTATATAGTGCTTTTCACTTTTCTCACTGGTGACATGATACTATTGTAGCCACAACTGCCCTGGATGACGTAAATGTGGCTGGAAATCTGCACCATCCACCCCTCCAACCACCACCATCATTCATGCACACACCACTTTCATACAAGGCAATGTGGGTGAAGTGTCTTGCCTAAGAACACAGGATAAATAAATATTCTTTCTCTGTCAAATGAATAACAACGTTCAAGCTCTAAACAAGTTCTATACTTCAAGGCCCCTTCATTGCTGCTTGCGCTTTTAATAACCCCCCCTTTTTTTTTCTTTTTGTAGTTTTCCAGCCTTCGTAACCAATACAAAAGCTTAACCATCTTGCCCTAGAAACATTGTCCTTGGTCGGTGTGCATCTGTACAATTGAAACAAAGCCCATGAATAGAGTTCAAATCAATTCCCTGTAGACAGACTTAATATGGCTGCTAATAATTGCCTGCAGATAGTAGGCAAAGCAGTCATGTCAAAGGGAGAGAAGAAACACTGAAAACAAAGAGCACTGCTTCTTTCAATTTAGACTCCAAATAAATTGCTTATTAACATTGTCTCCAGGCAAATGGGAGTCGTTTTTGTTCAGGCTCAGCTCATAATGACTCGTAAAATAGTGCAAAAAGAGGTTTAAGGAGAGGGAAGGTGATGGAATCGCTGTGAAGAACGTTTAAGAGAAAAACTGGTCAAACGGTTCTCAAACTGTGGTATATGTACAACTATATTTTTTGTGTTTAGTCTGTGACTGACAAATGTTATCTTAATATGAACTCAATCCATTAATCCAATCATCTGTGTGTTTTCAAATGCAACAAAAAAGCACAACAGAAACATTTATTTATAGTGCTTTGTTTAGCCATGTTTTTTTTAATGTTTTCTTATAATTTTTCTTTTTATAAGTTTGACAGATAAATAGTTTTGAAGAGGTACTTAATAAAATTGAGAATAAAACATTTTTTTCCCAAACAATTACAAAGATTTAAGGTTAAAGAGCCTGAATTACTCTATTTTCTGATCTGTGTTATAATGATGTTTCTTCACAAACACTGTTTAAGTCACACAAATTTTACGTATTTAGTTCTTCTCTCAAACTGTGGTGTTCCATTTTGTGAGATCACATCTGGTAATACATGCTCCACCATGTTTTTAAACTTTACACACCTTCACTTGAATCATTTACCTAAGTTTAGACCTGGATTTTATAATCTTTATAGAACTAAAGGTAAAGGATAGCTGTTAACTTGAAAACTACGTGACATCACAAGGTGGAATGCAGCATTTTGAGCATTTTGTAGTAATTTTTTGCGTAATCTAGGATCTTTAAATGCCCAGGCCAGGTCGTCACTCCCTGCACAATTTGTCTATGCTTCTTTCTCATCCCAGCATGCACCTCTTCTTATGTCTCCTATCTCCTCTTTGCAAAACCTTCACTAAGGGGCATAAGGGAAAATGATAAAATGTGTAAATGGATGCAGCCGCTGGACCCAATCTGTAACAAGACATCTGGAGACAACATTGATAGCCTTACGTCAAATTTCATATTCATCATCCGTAGCTCCCAGCAGGGGGAGTCGTGCTGGGCAGAGTTTAGACCATGACACTGGGGTCTACTGCCACATAGCTCATTGAAATTTATAACATAACCGTATAAAGAAATCTGTGTATTTATGTGATATGTCATTTTTTAAAAAGACTGCGGCTACATTCAACCTCCCATGGCCTAGTTTAGAGTCCTGATGATCCATGTGATTACTACTGCCCTATATATTCAGCTATCAATCTACAATGAACACATGCAACAAGCACAAAGAAACCCCCACCCAGTATATTGTGCAGTTGTTACTCTAATAATCTGAAATGGGCTGTGACTGTAATTAGGCCAGTCTGAAAATGCCACAAAAGAGACACAGCACAACATAGATTAATATCCCGAGGCAGTGAACGTGCTACTATTATGATGCATTTATCTTGACACTGTTTGAAAGCTATCATTACGTCTGGGTCACTTGGCCCACATGAAAAACACTGTGTGTCTCTCTTCGTGTTAATAAAGGTGGAGCTTTTGAATAGTTTCTTTGATATGAATCTGGACAAAACCGCACATTTGCGCTAGAAACACCAAAGCTACATTCAGTGGTTAAACAAGGATAATAAAATAAATGTTTTGCATGATATGTATTATATGTACTATATATCACAGCTTTCTATAGGCCAGTAATAATTAGCTAAAAGTAATATTGTTAAAATGCAGATTTTTACAATGCAATGTGTTGGGTATAATCAGTATTTATGTATTTTTTTGTTTATGAAACAGGACAAAACAGAGGGAACTGTTATATTTACAATAGCAACCAATTCCATGTCCATATACCATCAAACCAAGGTTTTTTTTGCAGACCTGGTCCCTCACATAAAACAGACAAAAGCAGGCAGGGACATTATAGACAGAATAACATCAAGCACAGTACAACATATTTACAATGACATGCATTAAAAATGGTTTTAGTTTGGTTCACAAGCTTGTTTTAGTTTCAGCCACTGAGTTATCTGTGAGTTTTCAGTTGGGCAGGTCTGGTCTTACACATCTGCTGGATCTCAGATTTGGCTGGTCTATAGTTATTGTTTACAATGCCCCTTGAGGTGATACCACGAGAATTACATTTCTACATCAATAGTATTAAAATAAACTGGGTAAACTGTGTGGTTGTATTAATCCTCTGAAGCAAATTATCAATACTTCATTATTATATCTTTTAGCAACTGACATTCATAAATATTGATTGTTGAATTATTTGTTAAAATCAATATTCTTATATGAATGACATTGGGAATTTTTAAATATATTGCATAATTAACATATCATTTATCATATCATCAAAAACTCTTCTTTTATTGGCAGTTCAAAGACTGTTTGATACTTCTACAAAACCAATATCTAACACTCTGAAAGCCATATGGTCTGTGCTATATTGAGGAACAAACAGTGTAGTAGCTGAGTGGGTTGTGCATATGCATGTTAGCGTGTGGTGACTGACCCTTCGGCTCCAAGTGGCAATCTGTTCTCCACAAGAAGATATAAAAGTCACTGCTGTGGCGTCTGCTTGGTCAAGGCTGCTGATCTCACCATTTGCTTAATAGCATATTATAGTGTCCCTCTATCTGTTTGTGTGGGAGGAAAATAAGCAACATTTGGTGGCAGTGAGAGAGCCTGAACTATTAACACGCCATGGATATTTCTATTCTAGTCCAAAAATAATCCGCACTGCTTGAGTTAGCGCACATGAATGCCTTTTGAATCTTCTTTGGAGACTTGAGTGTAAACCTGTTTCCAGCTGAAAAGGCTAATCCGTGAGACTATAAACCTAAAAATAAAGGCGAGGAGAGGTGCGGCTTTTTGGGCGTCAGTTTGTAAGGATAAATCTAAAATAAACAATAATATTTAGTTTGTCTGAAGTGAAGCAAATGATGTTGTGGCATAGAAATAGAGCCTGTATAGAGTGTGCCTATGTTCACTCCCTGTGGTTTCCTTATTTTCAGATCCCCCATAACAGCTGTTTTATTATCTTTTGAAAACTGAATATCTTTATGAGCCCCAATGCCATATAAAGAAACTAAAACTATTACCTCTTTTACTATAGAAATGTGTACTTTTTGATTGCCTTCAAGTTTCTCGAGTGTTTTTGTGTGGTGCTTGTGTGTGTGTGTGGAGAAAGGGGTGAACTTTGGGAGGGTTTATTTCATTTAATTAATTCATTTATTTGTTTATTTTTGTTTTAGTTCTGTAAAATACTCAAATTAATAAAAAAATAAGGTTTAAGAAAATGTTTTGGTTGAAATGGGACGGTAAAGTGACCAATGTCTTTGAACACTATTAAAATTAAAATTAAAAACTATTCAAAAGTGTAATAAATATCTGTTCATTATCGAATACTTTTACCATTATAAATCCAGGCCTAACAAAAAAAATGATAACAATATGATAATGAAGCCATACCATCTCTGAACAGCAAAAAGGTTAGTATATTTCTGAGCTAGAGTTGTCAGCAGTTGAATAAGATTGTACCTGTGATGGCGTGATGAGAGAAAGCTTCTACATAGGTCAGGTAGTTGTGGGGACAGTGTTTCTTGAGCCACTTGCACACATCTTGTTGTGTCCACAGCACCACTGGTTTGGACAGAGACGAGAGCGTTGGGCTCGTGTGGTACACGGCAAAGGCCTCGCCGGGGCGCAGCTGCAACACAAGCACACAAAAGGAGACAAATACAGTAAATATAAAGATGAACAAAATTAGAAAAGTGGTCTAGAAGTAACCAAAATGTATTTCAGTACAGTTACTCTATTTAGAATACTGTATCAGTTCAAATTTCAAGTTCAAAAAGGTTTATTGTCAATTCTTCATACAATAGAATCATATAAAGAACTGAACTTGTGTTTCCCACCATCCCATGCGCAACAAACAAGAACAAATGGTAAACAGTGCAAAAAAAGACAAGTCTTTTTTGGGGAATCAAGGGGATCTGAGTCCAAGTGTTTTTTGGGGAGTTCTGTTCTTGGGGAGACACAGATTCTTAGCTTCATGGTGGGTGAAAGGGGGAGAGAGTTCAGCCTCCTAACAGCCTGGTGGATGAAGCTGTTTGTAAGTCGGTGGTACAGGAACAGAGGCTCTTGTACCTCCTCCCGAAGGGCAGGAAGCTGAACAGATTGTGACTGGGGCGGCTTGCATCACTCACACTTGTGATGGCTTTGTGGGTGAGGCGGGTGGTGTATATGTCTTGCAGGGAGGGGAGTGGTGCACCAGTGATCTTCCTGGCTGTGTTCACTATGCTCTACTGTCGCAGGGCTCTCGTTGTGGTCAGTGCAGGTTCTGCCCCACACAGTGATGCAGCTGGAAAGGATGCGCTCAATGCTTCCTCTGTACGCTCTAAAAACTAATAAGTTAACCTTACTTGAAAATACCAAGGAAACCAATTGCTTTGAAAAATGTGACTAAGGTGAACTATGAATCTAAAGTTGAACTTCCTCAGTGTGGTCATGTCAACTCAACCAAGGCCCAGACTCAGGTCTCAAAAAATGCTGGAAGAAACAAAACAGTGGAATAGGTGTAATCTGTGTGATTTTTATTTCTTTAATCAGCTTTCCATAAATGCATAACAAATGGTCAAACTCTGACTGGACAATGTAATCATTCCCATATGTTACAAAGTACATAGTGCAGGTATTAAAGGTGCAGATATGTAACTTTTCTGATGGATTGTCTGTCAAATGCTGTTTTTGTTAGATGTTATTACTTTATCTGGAAAGTTTCACAGTACGATATTAAACCTTTCTATCTTCATGTAGACCAAAGCAGACAAAGTTAAAGGTCAGATCTGAAAAGAGACAAGCCCAGAATGCCTGTTTTTCTAGGTATTTTAATTGAATAATTGTAAGGTAGAAATGTTACACTGTGGAACATTCTAAGCAGAGCAATGACATCTCCATAGAAACAAGAAGGTGACGGAAGTTACACAACCCTCCTTTATGTATTACGTAACTAAATACATTTTCACTGAATTTTTCCTATCACAATTTATAAAAAGTTTACTTTTTTGTCTGTCCTAGATCTGCTCAATTATGAAAATGAAAGTCAATGAGAACAATTGCTTGGGTCATACTTTATATCTTTTTTCCCCAAATTGTTATTTTGATGAAAAATGGACTTTTTTATTTAACGTAATGTTTTGTGCCACAGCCAATGAGTTGTTTTGTTCCATTTTTGAAGGACAGAACAAACACCCATTATCCAGACCAAAATGTAATCAACTGTTAAAGGTTTTACTTGAGTGGAACCATAATTGTAATCATATTAGGGCCGGGACTCACAGGGTCAATCAAAATTTGATACAATGACTCTCAATACCTTCGTCTCAACACAGTGGATGCACAGAAAGTGGCTGGTCTGCGCGGTTAACATGAAGTTACCAAGTGATGTAGCCTGATAATCCCTCTGTACTGCTGTAGTGAGGGATTATCTGGGATTATCAAATGTCTTCAAAATTTCTTTGTGAAAGTTAATATAAAATACATTTATTTTAATAATCAAGATGTCAAGTGTATTGCATAAACAAATTTCCTTCCACTAAATAAGCAACAATAACGATACTGAATCACCAAATTAAGAGAACAATATATCAATATTTTGGCACAACCCCTTAATCATAATATAACAAAAAATAATTGCATAGTCCTTGTTATTTCAAAGTCAATAACAGAGACATTATTTTTCAATGCATGAGGTTAGGCTGCAGGTGATATCCCAGGAAATACAGTAAATGAGTCGAACCCCACCAATGGAAAACAGCTTATTCCAGTGCGGGTATCTGTCACAGTGAGCCTCTTGTAAACACATCCTTGTATTATTGTAAAAACATGAATCGTGGAGCTTTAATGAGCATTGAGCAGACGGCTTTAAAGCTTAAGGCCTAATTACAAACAGATGCTTTTCCTCTGTAATAATGGCCCTGCTTTCACATTTGAACCCTCATTAAAAAGAAACATGCAAATTATCCATCGCCACTGCCTTTGACGCCTTTTCTCCAATCATCATGTAGACTGGCAGATTTCACCTCTCTGTCAAAAACAGGCTGCATCTCCGCACAGTAATTGCGATCTATACAGTCAGCGTGAACAAGGGCACTGGCATTTCAAAGAGGAGAGGCGTCTTCAGCGCTGGCTTTTCCAGGGATGCTCTGATTAATCCTGACAGTTTTACCTATACAGCTTTGCATCACTATTTATCTTATACTCATATGTAGAGGTCAAAGTGGTAAGTCGCATGGCCTATTATTATGAGCACGTTTCACGCCGTCCCCTCAATCTTCTCATTTTATGTAGGTGAGCACCATAAAAATGTCAAATAGGAGCTCTGAAGGGTCCATACTATGCTATTTTCTGATCAATGCAATAATGTTGGTTGTCATCAAAAACATACCTACAGTTGTGTTTTGTTTCATTCACACATGTTTAACACACAAATCCTGCATATTTAGAATTTTAAAATAATAATTATTTAATAAAAAAATAAAAAAAATCAGACCTGGTCCCTACTGAATTCAACTTAAAAGATACCTCACAACTTATGCTTTTGATTAGGTAATGCGATTTTATCTAAAAGCTTAAAGGTCACAGTTGTAAATGTAGGATAATAAGTCATAAGTGGCAAATACTGTATAAAAACTTGAACTAGAACTAATGCCAGACCTCAGATGCTATGCCTGTTTGGGTTTGAGTCATAGACCGTATATATAAATGGACATAGCTAACGCGTTAGCCGTCGCGTGCCAAATAGGAAGTCTGACAGGAGGTTCTTCCGGCTCCTTCTGACTCTGGCTCCCATTGACTTACATTAGGATCTTGTCGCTCGTCTCTCTGTAACTGCTGCAGTGATCCTCTTCATCTTGGTCTTAAAATGATCTTATTAACCCGCTCTACATGATCCTGATTTTTTTTTCACTTTTTTGTTAGTCAAAAAAATCCTCTTCATAACATAGAGCCTGGCTCCAGATTCGCTCCTGTAACCGTGAAGCATCGCGAGCCTCATTTGAGCGACGCTGAACGCTATGAGTGACGTCACACTCGCTTAGTCCACTTTTTTATACAGTCTATGGTTTGAGTAGAACTTGGATGGGAGATCACTGGAAATACCAGGTGCTCCTGTGAGGCAGCGGTGACTCTAGTGTGTACAGTTGTTGTGTCTTGGGCAAGACACTTTACCCATCATGCCCCTAGACGTTGCAGTGTACTGGAGTGTATGAGGCAATGGATAGAAAATAATGGTGTGTTTACCGCATGCGTTTCATGTATGTGTAGCTTTTTTTTAAGCATTTCAAACTGCCAACACCTTATCTTGCAAACCAATAAAAAGTGCACAAAAATGCAACCTTAATATTAGAAAATGAATATTTAATAAACAATGATCCCTTTGGTGATACAGGGTAGTTACTTGTAAACCTATAAGATCAATACATCCTTTCACCACGCCTGTATATAAAAGTAATTGAGTTTTTCATACACTCCGGATTAGATAAAAGCATGCGCTCTTTCCTCTTGCACTTCCACTGACCCATTAATCCAGAGTGTGTCAAATCCGGGTGTGGAGAATGAAGTGGACATTAATAAAGTCGCGCAGTTCACACATGGACAAAAACACACAATGGTAGCCCAGTCCCTGCAGCTCTGTGCCCCTCTCAAGACCCATAGGCTCATATCAGACCTATTCACTCACCCTCACTGAACAGCCAATGTAATGACAATGACTCTGGCTGATTTTCAACAGAGAAGCACTGCAGTCTGCCAACAGCTCCACTCCACAATCAAGGGCTTTTAATGGGATTATGTATGGTGAAATGTCTAATGGAGCCCAGGCCTGTATATCAGGGAGGATGAGCCAACTTTTGTTAATGAAAGGAGAGAAGAAGAAAATAGTTGTGTGTATCATACTTAGAAAAAGATGGTATTGAAAGCATTCTTAAAGGTACTACATTACATAAAACTGACTCTTGTGAGCTTTAAGCCACGTTATAATGTTGTGAGTTGTGTTTTGTTTCATTCACAAATGTGACCCTTTATTATTAGTCTGTCTACATCTCCAAAGTTCAAATGCTCTATTCCAGCATCTGATGTCATGAAGGAGTAGTTTTCAAGTTAACAACTACCTTTTACCTTTAGTTTAGTAGAGAGTGACGAATTCAGGGATGAAATGTTCCAAATGATTCTAGTTAAGCTATATGGAGTTTAAAAACACAGTGGAGCACTTCCTGTATTACCACGTGACATCACATGGTGGAACTGAATGTTTTGTGTTTGAGAGAAGAACTCAGCCTAAATATGCAGGATTTGTGTGTTAAATGTGTTTAAATGAATCACAAACACATGAAACACAACTCCAAGTCAAAGCTTAGGTAAAACTTCTCATTGTAAGATACAGTAATGTCTGTTAAGTTCTTGCCTGGACTGCTCCTCTATCATTAAAATATTTCTCAAAGGATAATAATGATAACTGTTTTTCAAAATTAGTTGAAGCAGGTCAATTTTTACAGCATTCCACAAAAGTAAAAGGTGTACAGTTTCTTTATGATTTATAACAAAATCTCTGCTAAGCTTTTCTCAGCAGAGCCTTAAGATTTACACTGCATCATCTTTTAAAAAATATTGACACTGACAGCATCAAATAAATACTGCTGTGAGCAAGCTCCCTGGCCATTTTCACTTTTTCACAATTTATATGAAATATATATCTTGAAGGAATGCATACTCTGCTCTGGAAAAAGTGCTTCAAAGTGCTGCTGAAATAGTGGATGTGAAGCATTTGTGTAATTACCTTTTTATAAATGTGCCATAGAAATGAGCTGCTTACATTATTATAGTAATTTTAGTTTTAATTTTTAACTTTTTTGAACCATATATGCTCTTCATATAGATGCTTCTTATGGTTTTAAAGGTGCACTATGTAACTTTTTGATTTTGATTAAACAGCTCTACGTTTATTAAATTACAGGTGGATTTATAGCTCAAAAACACCTAGAAAAACAGGTATTCTGACAGTGAGTGGAGACGCTTCTCCACAGAGCTGACCTGTAACTTGGTCTAGTTTGATTTCCATGAAGACAGAAAGGAAGTGTGAAACAAGCAATAACATCATCCAGGGAGAAAAGCCTTTGACAGACCCTCCACTAGAAAAGTTACACAATGCACCTTTAACAATTGGTACGAACAGCCAGTGACAACCCCATTGAAGAATAGACAGCACATCTCAAGGGGCTATTTCTCTTAATAATGAAAATGTCAAACAACAAACCAACAACCCACCCAAACTCATCATTCAGTTTAAAAACAAAAAACAAGAGCAACAACTGCAAACCCAAGTCAGAAAGCATCACAACTTTACTCCTTTCTAGATACTTGTATTATTGACCCGAGCCAGTTATGAAGAATCTGGCAAGTCCCATTGTTCTTTGTCACTTTCTTCTCTGTTATTATTTTTCCTTACAAACAATCTCAATGTTAAGGGCCTAAAAGTTGTTGAAAAGTCACAACAATACGGTTGTATATTAGCATATGAAAAGTGTACTCTATAAGTGTACTCTATAAGTGTACTCTATAGCGCCCCCAACTATAGAAATGAAACATCAGCATTTGGACTATTGGGTTAAATTTTATGCATGACTATAAGCAAAAAGCATCATTACAAGCATAATATTGTATTACGGGGCATTTTTCATGGTTGGTCAGCTGGGGAGAGTATAATAAGTATATGAAATACAGTATGTACTCTATAGCGCCCCCTACCATACAAATGCAAAACATATATTGTTATTTTTTCCATTTCCACTTTACCAATTAATAAAAATCTAATCAAATTAAATGTGGTGAAATTTGAAAATGAAAAAAGTGAACTCTATAGCGCCTCCCATATACATGAAACGTCAACATTATCGGATCCAGACCAAATTCTATGCATGATTAAAAGCAAAATATTGCATTATAGACATTGGGTATTTCCCACTGTTGGCCAGCAGGGGCACAAAGACTCCCAAAAAATAGTTTAAAAATTATTACACGCAAATGGTGAGTCCCATTGTGCTGAAATTTAAATCACTAATGAATTGGATATAATACATTAAAAAGTAAATGAAAACTGAACTCTATAGCGCCCCCTAGCATAGATATGACACGTCAACATGATCAAATTCGGACCAAATTTGGGAAATAAATTCTATGCATGATTACAAACAAAAAATAAAATTACAGACATGATGCATTTTTCACGGTTGGTCAGCAGAGGGGCAAAGACTCCCGAGTAAAATAGTTAAAAATATCTGATACTCACATGTTTAGTCTGATTGTGCTAAAATTTGAATCCCTAATCTCTATAGCGCCCCCTATTGTAGACATGAAGTGTCACATGATCTGATTTGTATCAAGCCAAACCAAGACAAGAAGCAAACTGCTATATTACAGACATATGTAACTTTTGAGGGTTGTCCAGCAGGGGGCACAATGACTCCTAAAGAACATTTAAAGGTACAATACGCATATTTTTTAAAGGACAAGCTGCGCACCGGGGCGAGTTTTTCATCATCGCCATGAGCGGCTTTAATTATTTTTGATATTCCTTACTTTTTATATGGATAGTATCTAGACTTGTCCATGTCACAGTGAAGAATAGTCACCATGTAGAGTAACAACAAACCACAAAGGGTTGAGGGAGTTCAGCACAATCTTTTGAGTAAGAGACTTCTCCCCAATACACCATCACGGAGGAACCAGAGTGATCGCCCCATCATCTCCACCCCCCACCGCCTGCTCCCCCTGCTCCTCTCTCAGGAGCACCCATCCGTCAGCCTGTATCTCTTACAGCCAGTGGTCCCAATCGCACTCACACCCTTTACTACCTCTCCCAGCGCTCTCCCACCCCCCTCCCGAGACCTACTTCTGTCCAGGGAGCAATGCCCTCATCCATTATGGACGGGACAGGAAGGGCGCCGCAGGGGAGAGGAGACACTGTGTGGAGAGTGTAGTGGTGCCAGGAGAGGGCTAAAAGACAAAAGACTAGTACTTTGTTGGGTTTACAGTGCGCATATTCATATTCACTGCTGTCTCATGTGGTCAAGGGATTCACAACTAAAGCTATCTGTACATTTGTCCACACTACTACGCTATTTTCTGATCTATCTACCCTAACATTTATTATAGGTGTGGACTTTAACACTAAACAGAACAGAAAACAGCCTTACATGATCATAAAAATGCCCCCATATTATTCCATGTGTCCACAGGAGCTCACATGCTCTGTCATTAATAATAGAGACAAAACCCATTTATCATTCAACAAAGACTTCAAGCATGTGTACTGTGATGTCCCAGTCCTGCCCTAGCCTCTGTTCTCTGCATTTCTATTGATCATTCTGTTTGTACCCTCCGCTGGCTGATTTGTCCTTCCTTTTCACTCTGCTCCATCACGCTTGTATCCTCGCTCTCCTTCTCATAAATTCTTTTGCGTTTCCAGCCTCTTCCATTGTTTCGATCTCCCCGTGACTGTTGCGCTCTGATCTTGTCATTAGTTCAATGATGAAACTGGTACATAGGGGCAGTGATTAGCTTTGTGTATCCATGTATAGTGCTGATTCAGGGGTAGTCAAAGTCAAGGGAGCGTGGGGAACGGTTGAAATTCAATCCACAACAGCAATAAACTTTTTTCTCAGATAATTACTCCATAAAATTGTGTGTGTTTGTCAAATAGATAAAAGAGGACAAATAAACTTGATTAGTTAATTCTCATATTTTTCTACTTGAAGAGAAGGTGAGATGTATTGGCGTTAAAAGTAGTAAGTAACTTTCATAGTGAAATGTCTGTCTCCTGGTATCTCCATGGAGATTTTATGGCTTTGGCTAGAGTTTTCCACCGTGCGGCATTAAAGGACCCAAATTATGCTTTTTTAAAAATCTATGTTATAATGTTGTGTCCTCATTACAAACATGTGTTTTGTTTAATACACAAACCCTGCATATTTAAGATGAGCTCTTCTCTCAAACAGAAAACTCCACCTTCCACCTTGTGATGTCATCTGGTAATACAGGAAGTGTTTCTTAATAATGAAAATGTCAAACAACAAACCAACAACCCACCCAAACTCATCATTCAGTTTAAAAAAAAAAAACAGCAACAACTGCAAACCCAAGTCAGAAAGCATCACAACTTTACTCCTTTCTAGATACTTGTATTATTGACCCGAGCCAGTTATGAAGAATCTGGCAAGTCCCATTGTTCTTTGTCAGTTTCTTCTCTATTATTATTTTTCCTTACAAACAATCTCAATTTTAAGGGCCTAAAAGTTGTTGAAAAGTCGCAACAATACTGTTGTATATTAGCATATGAAAAGTGTGCTCTATAGCACCCCCAACTATAGAAATGAAACATTGTCATTGTCATTGTTTCATTGTCATTGTCATTATTTTTAAAACTCCATACACCTTCACTAGAATCATTTAGGTCATTTCAGCCCATTCAATTCAAGTCGCTACTGAACAAAAGATATAAACTGCCAACTTTAAAACTACCACATGACATACATGACATCACAAGATGGAAAAGAACATTTTGAGCTTTGGAGATGCAAACAGCTTAATGATGCTGTACACTTAAACATGTGTGAATGAAACAAAACATAACTCCACGTATGTTTTGAGGCTGTAATAACATTATAACACGGCTTAAAGCTCACAAGTTAATTTTGTGTAATATAGGACCTTTAAGTAATTTTCTTTTGCATTTTAGGATTAAATTAGGCAATATAAACATGTGTATTTCCATAGCGACAGGTATTGCCACACAGCCAAATTACTCATTAGATCTGTGGGAAGATAACCCCGCTCACTGTACGACTGCATTATTTTGTGTTTTCATTTCAGCAATAACAACACTTGTATTTGTAAGTGTAATACTGTGGAATATTATAGACAAAGCAATAACCTCAGAGACAAACAGGAAGCGGATAGTGCATACAATACAATACATATAAAATGTTACTCTTTACAATTTTCAGTAAACTTTTTTTTTGTTGAGGTTCTAGATAATTAGCGGTCACATCTAAATGAATTATGCAGCTGATGTAGCTCCCACCTGCTCGGTCTGCCTCTAAGCTGTCACCGAGGTCTCTCCACAGGACTCTTAAACGCTCACCCTGTCTCCTCCATATGCTGCTCGCTGTGACCTAACCTAGTCCTTCATCTACTGCCTGTAATAGGTTTCCCATCTCTGAAGCCCGAAGATCTGGACTCATGATCCCTCATCTCAGCTGACACCTCTCCATTTCCACCTCTCATTTGATCTCATTCTTCATATCGCTGCTGTCACTAAAGTCTGGACGGGCACGCGGAGGTGGGAAGAAACTAAATAACAATGAATGCACCCGGTATTCTGCACTTTTTCAGCATTTAAGTGTAATCACTGAAACCTATTAAGCTGTGTTTGCATATATTTAGTATTTGACAGTTGTTTTTTAATAATTATTTTTATTGAAAAATTTTTGCCAAGCAGAGCAAGAATACAATATAAAAGGCAGTGCAATTTTTCAAGTAAGTAAATATAATAGTTGAATAGTATGTTAGAAAAAGAAAATAATAAGTAAAGAAGAAAAAAAATATATGTATACCCAAAATAAAAGTGAAAAAAAGAGATACAGAAATACTAACATTGTATAAGGGTATTTGACAGTTTAATATTTTAGTTAGAGTATCACTTAAAACTTAAATTACAGAAATGCCTGTGTATGTATGGGAATTCCACACTTATTGTGCATATGACTGAAAGGTTTTTATCCTAAACTTGCCTTTGTGTTAATTTTCAGATGATATATTTTAATTTGTTTGTGTTGTGATTTTAATGTGCACTTTGAATTACTTTGTGCATGAATTCCAATATACAAATATACTTACCTTGCCTTCTTCAATGTGGGATACAATTCTAACACGTGTTTTATATGACAAAAAGACTTAATCCTGATGTAGTCAAATGTAGTAGTAATATATCTATCTAGTTGCAATACGATGAACATTTTCTTAACTCTTAACTTTGCGATATAAAACTTTGAAAAGCTATAGACTCAGGTATATTTTGTGCTACAGGTAATATAAGGGTGCTGTAGAAAAATCCATTTTGGAGCTCTATTACTGCCATTACTGCCAGCTCAGTCCTCAGTTATCTTGTTTTATGTATGTTCTCTGCAACAGAAGCATCGCCAGTCTGGACCGTGCAAGGCTCTGAGTGCTGAGTCCTGTACGGATGGTGAATAAACTTTGTCAGCATCATGCCTCTTCTCTTCAAATCTTGAGCTGCTGCAATTTATTCTACAGCACCTATCTTTTATCAAATCCCCAGCATGCTCCTTGGTGTTTACATTGACTAATAGTGCTTGTTTTGGGCTCTCATTGTTCCTTTTGGTTCTGTCTGCAGTGCATAGTGTTGCTCCAAAGGTCAGTCTCCATGTCCTCTAATGGGGACACTGGTATAATTGCCTCCTGCTCGGGTGCATGCGCTCTCCTCCAGCATGACAAATGAGAGCCGGCGCTGCACCTTCTGTAATGCTCAGTGAGGGTTTCGGAAGAAAGACGACACTCTCTGGCTCCTGCCTTCTAAATTGTCCCCCTGTTATTTCTCCTATTCCCTGCGCTCATCTCAAAGGTAGAGCAGGAGCTGTTTGAGCCAGCAAAATGAAATACAATTGTCCCTTTTCTCATATTAGGGCACTGGGAAAGTCAACTACAGCTAATACTCAGAGTTCACAAAAGCAAAGAAGATAAAGCAAGACCAGATGTCAAAACTCATGCATAAAAAATCCATATTCAATTGCTGAACTATTGAAATACCGTATTTTTCGGACTATAAGGTGCATCTAAAATCATTACATTTTCTCAAAAATCAACAGTGGCCTTATAATCCAGTGGCCTTATGTATGACCTTTGGTTGTGTTTAACCTCAAACCGATTTTATGCTGCACACATTACGGCTAATAATGTATTACTCCATGAGTCAGGAGGAGTAATATGTTGGCCACATATAGGGCGACTGTGCAACATACCGGTAGTTCTGCCGTGTGCTGTACAAGGACCCAAAATGCACCTGTTAAGAGACATGCACCATGCAGATTTCAGGTTTTGTATTTTAGTGTTAAAACTGAACAATGTTGAGAGGGATCCGGGCATGTTTGATGCCCAAATCACCAACTGTTAAACTTGTATTTTTGTGTTAGCTACAACTGAGAGTTATTGTAAATGACCTGAATAAAGTTTGATTTATTCAACACACGTTTTGTTTTGCTTATTGCGCCTTATAATCCAATGCTCCTTATGTGTGGACAATGACACAACTGACATATTATTTGATACTGCGCCTTATAATCCGATGCACTTTATAGCCTGAAAAATACGGTACATATTCACTAGAAAAAAAGTTAAAATACAGTATGCTGATTGAAGAGTATCTATGAAAAAAAACTATATTAGAGAAGAAAAAACTGTTTTAGAGTCTGTATTGTTCAGGTAGCATCTAACTATTATTAACAGTCAGCAATTGTGTTAATAGTCATAATCATTGCATTTATAGTTTCAGCTCCATAATTCAGATTTAGACTCCTAAACTAACATGGCCTTTCAGCTCACTTAACAAAATGTATATACTGGGACTGAAGTGCTGAGAACAAAATTAATATTAGCGTTATCACACATTAGTTCCCTTGGTGGCGCTGCATAGGTTTCTTAACTTCTCTCTCATTACTGCTCAAGTGTGAACAAGCAAAGTAAAGTAATCAGACCAGTATAATGAGCATTCCCAAGAGAAACACGTACCAAATACAAGCTTTACACTGCAAACTCACATTATGACCAATGTAGATGGGAATACCATTATTTTAATGGACAAGAACTGGAATGATCTCGCATTTTCACAACTGCAACTTAAATTTTTACTATTTACAAATTTTGCAGTGCGATATAATGTAAATATAGATGATAAATGATAACACTGAAACAAACCATAAAGCAGAATTATCCCCAAAAGTATTCTAAATGTACAATATTGTTAAAAAACATATGAGCTGCAATAAATACAGAGCAAATTTGTTTATATCTATATAATGATTCATAATTCAACTTTATACAGCTTAAATCTTATCATATTGCAAACAAACAAATAAAATCCCCACTAGTACAAAGAAAATTGACAAATGAACCCCCCAAATTATTCTTCCAGCAATTGTAAACTGAACGATTAGTCGCTATAGTAAATATCATGACTAGTGGTTCAAAGTTATTCCTCACTTCATGTCTTCCACATTCTCAAAATTATTAACCATGATGAGTTTTATAAACCCAAAAGACCGGAGCATTGTTTTAGCCATCGCTGTAAAGAGCACTAATGGTGACATCTAGCATGCAAACAGTGCACTTGCTGCATCTCGAACAAAAAAACTTTTATAATTACATGCAGACAATACATTGCTGACCACAAGAGTTGCTTATGCAGTATATCTTTACTGATTTAGCTCAAATACATGGAGAAAATCAGGTATGTCCTTATAGTGAACTTTCCAGCCTGTAGTTGTCATAGTAAATAATTAAAAAAAGTGAACACCTAGAAATCCAAAGACACTATAGACTGTCTTGTGAATGATTACGCCATACAAAAGTGCACCAACAACCAAACTGGACTTCTTCTATTTGTTGAATAATGCATTAAGTCGTGTAGCCACAGGGAATGATAACGCTCACTCCTCATGCTATGGAGAGCTTTAATTATCTAGTCCCAGTGTAATCACATGGAAACAGCTCCATACCCATCTTTATTAAGCCTTTTATAGCTGCTAATGCTGAGGGGGCCACTCTTCATGAATTATTGAGCAATCCCGCACTGCACATGAACATCTCACAGCCTTACGGTAACAATGTTGCCTAATACCAGCAGAAAATGGAACAAATGACCCGCTCGGAGCTCCCTGGCCTCTTTCATGTACGAGACAGAGGAGACAGGAGAAGGGATGGAGAACATAGTATTTTGGAAGATAAACCTAACATACTGTAGAAATCTACCACTGCAGGCATGAAATTATTTGAAATTATCAGTTAGTCTGTAAAGTTCCCTTTACTTGGACGAGAAGCAGGAAAAAAGTTGCAGGTATTGGTGGTTTCTAGAAAGTGATGATGTAATAATCCCAGATGGGGGGAAAGAGCCAGATTTTTCCAGTAGTTTACATTGTACTTTGAAATATCCAAAAAGTAAGTTCTAAATCTCTTGAACCTGATCATTTCTCTTAGTGACTAGAACTCTATTACAACAAAAATCTGCTTTTTAACAATATTAATTAAATAATATTGTCCTGGAGAATGCTGTAATGTCATCTTAAACCCAACAATACATAATGATCTTCTACCCTTTTCTTTTTGGTCAATGAGGCACAGTTAGAGTAACAGCTCTCAACAGTTTTATATTTTATAGGACATGTACTCTTGCATTGTCTAAGTGCTGTAACATGCTGCGTACTACACTTACCTATGTTGCATAACTCCAAGTGACACTAACCGCACACATGTACAAGATAATACACTTAAATGTGTGAAGCAGGGGAGTCCAAAGCAAAGGGTCCACAGACAGAAGGTCAATACAGTGAATACATGAAATATAAGCATTTATAACAGGTTAGAATGAGTCCTTTATTCAGGCTTAGATCCCCAAAAGAGTATTTTAATTTTTTATATTGGTTTTATCAAGGTAGGTTAAAAAAAAGTCTACTCAATAATATGGGCCAATTCACCTGAAAGCCTGAGGGCCAAGAAAAACCTTGGGTGATAGTATGGATATGACTGGCTTGAAGGATAAAGCTTGTGAACTCATGGGTCTTACAATCTAACTGTAATAAAATCAACAATACTCAATTTTTATTTTTTTTTCTCAGTCTCATCTCTCCAATTTTATCTTCAAAATATCAAACATAAGCTCCCCCTGATTCCCATTCCATCCTCGTCTAGAAGAAAGAGTCTCATTATTTTCATTGTGGCTGTTTCCAGTCCTACCTGTTGCCTCTAGATGACATTCTGCCAGCTGCCACTGTCTGTGACAAGACTAAAACTTCAAATTCTTCAAAAACACAAAACAATTATAAGTTGTTCTATATATTTGTTACCTGGATGCCCTCTGTCCCGGGCTGTTGCAGCAGTTTGACAGTGCGTGTGTGCGCCCCCTTCTGGCCGCGCCCATCGTGCCACGTCAGGTTACTTCCTCCGTTGCGGCGAGGCAGTTGGTAGCTCAGCTCTTCAGCGGACACTGTGTGCTCCAGAGACGCACGGCAGAAACTGAAGCTGGACGCCGCTGCAGACAAGAAGAACAATGGTAAGTATTTCATTTTGTATTTGTCAAAGTCTGTTTACACTCAGTAATGTACCAAAACCAACTAAATAAATGTTTAATAATCTTAAACATCTTTAGATTACATGCTTTATGCTCGGCTTCAAATGCAGCTAACAGATGGTGATGCTATAATCTACAATTAGACTAAGTGCACAGTGAGCAAGACTGTGCGTGATTTGGAAATGGTTTCCACACACAAGTCATCCTTGATTATTTAAATCCAGCATCATGAATATTTGATTTCTGTTCTTCCCTTGTAGCACTGCTCTGTGTGTGTCTCTGTGCCTGTTGATCCTCTCTGGACCAGGCGTTAGCCTGCACTGCTGAAGAAGACAGCCTGTCAGTGCTGGAGGGGGACACTTGTGTAACATCTTTAGAACTTTAAATCCTGTTAAACTGACAACTACAAAGCCAGAAGATGGAGGGTTTCTATTGTGACAGGGAATTAAATATGATGTCGCGATTTCAGCTTTTGACAAACTCATAAATTGATGGCAGCTTTTCATTTAATCCTGGACAAAGTTAAAAATGTAACTTTTCTGCAGGAAATCCTAAACCTACTTGCTTCCACGGAGACTGGTTTGCCTGGAATGCTCCAGAGTACGGCATTTATCTGTTTTCATGAAGACATGATGGTGATGCTCCTTATCTGGGCCTTATCTGTGCAAAGGCCGATGCCATTTGTTTAGAATCCAGAGAAACCGATGACCAATTAGTGCTGCCGATATTTATTTAATCTTTTTTTTTTTTTTTTTTTTTTTTCATGAAGCCAAGTAGGTAGTGAACCCTCCATCAGAACATTGCACCCTTAACTGTTAATAAGATGCAGGTTTGTCCATGCTTTCTCTCCTATGTGGTGTTTCTGCACCAGCACCCAGGCTTATCTAACATTTGAAATATGTTACACTCCATCAGATATAGTCATGCAGTACAAATAGACATGTGTTTGTGTCATTTTGGTGACGCTTTTGTACAAATTGTATCATAGTCTTTCACACCACACTGAGCACACACACCATGAAACAAGAACTCAATAAACCCCATACCTCACATCACCTCAACTTCTTCTCAAAATTGTTAAAACTGTTTCATCTGAAAACACCACGCAGCAGAAGACATATTTCATCTTGTTAATTGTCTTTCCCTCTCTCTCTCT